>NCSK02000130.1:0-89049 GCA_002276475.2 Chlorociboria aeruginascens | reverse complement strand
CCCTCTCCACTACATACCCTCCTCCACCCAAGTCGCTACATCCTCCTCCTCTCCCTCCCTCCTTCCTCCATCCATGTTCCACATACCAACAATAACAACAACACCTCACCGACGCTGACCTTCCTCCCTGCCTCCGAACTGCCAGTCTTAGGCTCCAGATATGCAAATCTCCACAGTGCGATCTTGGCAACGCCCGCAATCAAGGCCCCGGTCAGAAAGCTCAAGATCCAGAGATGGAAGAGGGGTGTGATGTTTTCTTTGCGGGATAAAGGGGAGGACGGGGTTGGAAAGGGGAATGGGAATGGGAATGGGGATTGGGAGGTGCAGATTAGGTTGCCGAAGAGGGTAGTTTTTTGGAGGGTGGTGGGCTTTGGGCTGGGTGGATGGAAGGGGGTTTATTTCGTGGGTTGAGGGCTCATTTTATTTTGTTGTGCTGTGAGGTAGTGGGGGGCGTGGAGGATATTGAGGATGCTGTGGAATGCGGATCACGGGTACTCGCTGCTATATGGCTGAAGGGGGCAGAATTAAGGTTGAGGTTCGAGTAACGTAAATGTGATTAAAGTGAAGTATCTAGATTCACCATAGTGGAGGTGGCTTGAGTCTATATTGATAAGCATTTCCCCTCAAGTTGATTTATCATCCTGATAAATCTAAAGCCCTCTGCTTTCTATATGAATCCATTCAATTTCTTTGTTTTGTACTAAACTTCGCTGAACTCTTTCGCTATCCCCATTCAAAGACAAAAGTAGCGCAGTGTAGAAAACACACTTCAAAACATGTGGATAGAATAGCCATGTGGTATGCTTCCACACACACATTTACCTCGATACTCGTCTTCTTTTCTCCATATTCCATAGCTAGGAAATCGACAATATTTCACAATTATATTATTTAGATACTCTTATAATCAATTAATGTTCTTATTGCCATCCACATCCACATTTATATCAAAGTCTACATTGCAACTACCCCACACTCATCTTCCTCGACCCTCCCCCTAATTTCTCTTAAATCACCATAACTCACATCCTCTAAATCCTTATCCCAAATCAACCCTAAACCACATTAACAACCCCGTATGAACCCGTAGAACCCCCCGCCCCCCGCGCAAAAAACAAATAAAACAGATAAAATTAAAGAAAACATCTTAGTCAACAATAAAGCAATTCTTGTCCTCTCCTCCTCTATAGCAACAGGTTTACCGTCTTGATTCTTATCTCGAGCACAAGTTTTTCTTTGTCATGAACTTTGCGCTTAGTGGCTTTTTGTAGCTGAAGGAGATAGGGGGTGTTAGTGTCGGTTAGAGAAGTGGTATGTGGGGTAAAGAGAATTGTGGGCAAGAGGGGCGATGGAGTTGGGATTGGTATAGACTAAATTAGTCAGATGAAAAGATAATTGGGGGAGTGTAGGAGTGCATGTTAAGCAGAAAAGGAGTATGAGGTGTTAGGAATGAAAGTATAAAGGAAGGAGTGAAGCAGATTATGTTTAGATAATAATAACATACAGTATTTTACATCTTGCTGGGCATTCTCATACCGCCATCTAGTCGTAATACTACACCATTCAACATGATGTTTTCTATACTCTGTGTAACTAACTGCGCAAACTCATGAGGTTGTCCGGGCCGCACTGTTTCCCATTAGCCCTGCTTCCTCAGCCTTAATGAACGGAAATGAAATCCCCGAAAAGCAAAATGAAAGGAGCAAAACACTCACAAGGAAATTCCATAACTCTTGTCAAACTATCCCTCACTTTGTCACTCATCACAGCCGTCATTCTACTCTCAAACAAGCCGGGCGCTATTGTTATAACTCGAATGCCGTACCTTGCTAAATCCCTCGTCATCGGCAATGTAAGTGAAGCAATCGCTCCCTTAGACGCCGAGTAAGCAACTTGTCCAGGCTGACCATCAAACGCTGCGGCTGAGGCAACCATGATTATTATTCCGCGCTCCTTGTCGGACCCAATGGGTGTGGTTTGTGCCATGTGGGGCAAGACTTGCCGGACTAGATCGATGGTCCCTCGCACGTTAACGTTCATTACGAAGTCGAAATCAGAAAGGGAGAAGGGTTGGAGGTCGCGAGAGAGGATCTGGTGCTGTTAGGTGGTGGGATTGAATAGGGAAGTGGAGGAATGAAGGGTTGAAGAATCTCGAGTTTAGCTCTGATTTTACTTTATTTGAAGACAAAATCACAGAGATATAAAAGACAAATGAAAAGACCCATAACTGACCTTGGCAGGCGTAGAGACTCCTGCAGCAGCAATGACACCACCAATTTCCTTTCCCGTCTCTTTCACCCACTCCAAAGTCCCCTTTACAGCAGCTTCAATGCTCTCTGTCTCTAAAACATTCGTCTCAAAAAATTTCGTCTTTCTTCCTCCTATCTCCTTAACTAATTCCTCTGCAAGTTCTTCATTCATGTCGAGGATTGCGGCATATCCTCCTTTTTGGCATATGCCTACAACGCATGCTTTTCCTAGCCCAGAGGCACTGAGTTGTGTTAAGTCGATATAATCTCATAGTTTTGAGCGTACGTTTTGGGGATGACATGGCTTACCCTCCAGATACCACGAATGTTCTTCCTTCTATTTTCATGTTCGTATCGGTGAATTCAAGAATTGTAGTAAACCATGAATCAAAGAAAGCAGAAAGACGTTGGGATATTGAACAATCACAAGCCGAGGTAAGAGATCACCCCACATTGCGCTTGCCAATTTAAGCCTAGCTCCGGGCCTTGCCAGCTCAAACACCGACGTTGATAAGACAAAATCATGCAACATCATGGAAATCAACAACAAGCATTGGAGGTTTGAAAAAACCACGATATCTACAACTTTGAGTTGGATTTCTACTCCAAAACCTCCAGGTAGTTTGTACGAAGGAACAAAAGATGGTACGCCCAAGGCGATCATCTGCTGCGAGCGATGAGTCCGCCAGCACAGCTCAGGATCAGGTTAGTCCATGCTATGAATCTCCTTGAAACAAAGTTGACATGGACAGGAACTAGGGAGCATGTACGATTACCTGGCAAAGATCATATTACTAGGCCCAAGTGGAAGCGGGAAGTAAGGAAGTTCCTGCCTCAACCTTTCGATCTACAACTGATACATTCAGATCATGTCTCCTGCACCGCTTCGTCAAGAATGAATGGAGAGTTCTGACTTCCCAGACGATAGGCGTAGAGTTCGCAAGTAAGATTATCAAAATCGGCACCGGAGCAAGAAGGAAGAGGATAAAACTACAGGTACATTCTCTCTTTCCCATCTTCAAATATCATCCATGCTGATATATGTTTCCAGCTCTGGGACACAGCAGGCACCGAACGATTCCGCTCCGTCTCCAGATCCTACTATCGCGGCGCTGCAGGCGCAATCCTAGTCTACGACATCACATCTCACAATACCTTTACCGGACTTACTAGTTTCCTGAATGATGCGCGAGCACTCGCCTCTCCGAACCTTACCACTCTCCTCGTGGGAAACAAAGTCGATTTGGCGAATGAACAATTAATAGACACTATACCCATACCGCCGGCTACACCCTCTAGTATAAGCAGCAAGGGTTCTTCCTTCCCACTCTCCACTGGCGGATCCGTTCCCTTAACTTCGAATATAAGTATGGGACTCGGCACACAATTAAAAGCCACGATCGCGCCGGACGGACGAGAAGTCAGTGCAGAAGAAGCGTCAAAATGGGCATCCTCAGCCAATATCCCCGTTTCCGTAGAAGTCTCTGCTTTATCTGGTGAAAACGTCGAAGAAGTATTTAATAGACTGGCCAGGATGATTTTAACCAAGATTGAACTTGGCGAGATTGATCCCGATGATCCAATGAGCGGTATTCAATATGGGGATGGCGGAAGGTGGGATGCGGGCACGAGCGATGTCGCTAGCATCAAGAGTGGGATGACGATGGAGGAGGGTGTGAGACGGAGAAGGAGACCGAAGAGTAAGGGCACGTGGGGCTTGGGTGGCATGAGGGAGTGGGAGGAAGTGTTTACGCTCAGTGGAAGTGGGAATAGGAGGCGGAGAGGTGGATGTTGTTAGGACTTAACCAGCGAGTGACTAATTGCAGGAGTGGCAAGATGCCACACAGTGCTACAAATTATACCGCTTCTTCTCTTTCCGAAATGCCTGGGCTTGGTCTTAATGCTTTGGATACGATAGATATATGGCCATGACTTATCAGCGTGTGATTCCAGAGCGTAAAGTTTTGCTTTTTTGCTAGCGAGAGAGCGATACACTTTTAATATTTATAATGAGATGAGAGGTGCTTCCTCTTTTGTCCTAAGCTTTTGTCTGTGCTGTTTTGAATTACTTACTGCTATACCTACCTCTTCGTGGTTTAGGGATTCAGTGATCGTGCGAGTTGAGGTCTGATATATTGTATAGTTAGATTTCGAATCTCCCTGGTTAATAAGTGGGAATGGGGAAGGGAAAAGGGAAAAGGAGCGCGGATGAAGGATTAAAAGCTGAGCGATATTGATATCTTTGTGGAATAGCTCTTTAAGGAAATAGAGATAAGAAAAAGATCCATCGATAGCAGGAAGAAACCCCTAGACCAAGCCCTGAAACCAATCAGAATCAAATAGAAAGTTCATCAATCATGCAACTACATAACCACAAAACGCATCCAGAGTTACGAACCTCACTTCACATCCCCAAATACCTAACCGCAACACTCATCCCCTTACTCCCCCCTTCCACCCCAATACTCACCACCTCCCCAGGCACCACATCCACCAGATTATCTTCCCACTTCACATCTTCATCCTCTGTCTCCAGCACTACGCCTTTAACCGGCACCTCCGCCGAGATCTCCACCCTCTTTCCATCACGTGTCATTTCTGTGCTCAAGAAACGTGGTTTCTGCAAATGCACGTATTTCAACGGTTCAGGCCAGTTGATGTACCGCGCTATCTGCTTGCCATCTTCATATAGATAGGCCGCAACGACGATGTTGCCTTCCTCATCAGTGTGGGGCTTGTGCACTGGGACGGGGAATATCGCGATTTCCGTGCTGCGGTTAGAGGGTACAGTGAAAGCGGAAGCCACAGTTTTGGAGAAAGTCTCCTTGCCGGTAATAAGATTGAAGGCCTTGACCACAACATCTACATGTAGGTCTTGCAGAGTGAGATTCGAGGCCCAGATTTCGATATTGGTCTTCTTCTCCACGAAAGCCCGTTTGTATTTATCTTTTGGGATGAAATGTTCTTTCCTCGTAACACCCAGGGAGATGGGTGCCATTTCTCGCTTTACCGTGAAATAGGCCATCTTCGGCCGCAGGTAGAAGTCCACGATCGACCACGAGGTTACTGGCCAGCAGTCGTTGATCTGCCATACCAATGCCCCGCCACAATATTCTTTCCCGGGTCCTTTCCACTGCCGTTTCCAGAGCCGGTATGCGCTGGCTAAACATTCTGCTTGCATGAGTTGCGTCGTGTATATGAATTGCTCAATTGGATCAGGGGCGTAGCGGAAATTCTCTACCAAGTATAACGCGATACGCCGTTCATGCCCATCCGCCTTATTGTGGAAATCCACAGTAGAAGATTGGGGATAACGGTCGGGATCATCTTTCCCCAAAGGAAGGAATGAATCAATGGTGTTGATATGCGGGAAGGCTTCCATCCCAAATTCAGACACGAATCGACCGACGAGCTTGTCGAAATTCTGGTATTTCTCTTGAGATCCGTGCCATACATTCCATTGATGCAGATCCCCGACCGTGGGATCAGTCGTGTCTTTCCCGCCCCATGGGCTACCAAAGTGGTAGTATGTGTCTGGAACCAATTCTTTGCAGGCATCCACAAGGATTTTCTCGTAGATGTAGCGGGCGGGGAAATTGGTTTTCAGCCAGCTCTCTACATCTTTGTTCTCAAAATCATAGGTAAGACCTTGTTGTTCTCGATACTGGTAATCTTCGTTGTTGCCTGCCCAGATGATGATCGAGGGGTGATGGCGAAGAAGTTTCACGTTCTTTTCGGCTTCTGTTTTTACTAGGTCTAAGAACTCGGGGAAAGCGGGATAGTTCCCACACCCGAACATGAAATCTTGCCATACCAGAATACCCAGTTCATCACAGGCATCGTAGAATGCTTGTTCTTCGAATATTCCACCGCCCCATACCCGAATCATGAACTGGTTGCCGTCTGCTACCAATTTCACCCAGTCGTAGTATTTCTCTTTGCTGATTCGAGGAACAAAATTATCGGCTGGAATCCAGTCGCTGCCACCGCAGAATATGGGAATGTTGTTGATTTGGAAAAAGAATGATGTTCCGGGTTGACCTGTTAAAGATCTCTGTATAAGTTCTGCTCTTCTTAATCCGAATTTCTTGCTCTCTTTAGCGATTTCTGATCCATCGTGAAGTAGAGTTGCCTTGATGGTATATAGAGGCTGCTTGCCATATCTGATGGGAAACCACAATGCTGGACCGCTAATCTTGAAACTGTGCATTGCATGTCCTTCGGAAACCTTGACTGTTTCTGACACAACGTCCTTGCCATCCAAGGAAATGTCGAACTTGACTTCTGACGCATCTCCTTCAATATCTGCTTTCGCAACGAATTGAGCAGATCTCAGAGATTGGTCGACATTAGATGTAAAGTAAAGGTCTGAGACTCGAGACGAAAATACTTCGAGGTTTACTGGGCGCCATGGCCCACAGGTCATAAGAGTAGGTCCCCAATCCCATCCCTGCTAGCATTAGCCATAATTTCACAGAGAATGGGAAATTTATACCCAATGATACTGCGCTTTTCGAACTGCCAATCTAGACGTATCGCCATTCCAGCATCCCCAATGATGATCCGGATACTTCTCAACAATACTACATCCCTT
The DNA here is from genome assembly GCA_002276475.2 of Chlorociboria aeruginascens. NCBI lineage: Eukaryota > Fungi > Ascomycota > Leotiomycetes > Helotiales > Chlorociboriaceae > Chlorociboria > Chlorociboria aeruginascens. The sequence goes on along the minus strand of NCSK02000130.1, from coordinate 82,206 downwards.
GAGGTAGGCACTCTCGAACGTAATTTCCAACTCATTGTCACCCTCTCTCTTTAGGTAGGTTGAGACATCCACTCTTTCTGGAATGAACATGCTCTGCGTTTTCAAGATCTCCTTCCCATTCAGCACCACCGTGGCATATGTATCGAGCCCATCAAAAGCCAAAACCGCCTTGACCGTACTTCTCTCCTCTGCCAATAATTTGGGTGAAGGAAAATGCGTTTTGTATATCCAGACAGCTTCTCCAACCCACTGGACATCATTCTCGTTCTTGCCAATGAAGGGATCCGGAATTATTTTGTTGGCAATAAGGTCCAAATGGACATTTGTGGGGAACTGAGCAACAGCAAGAAACTTTGAATCCTCATTATCCGCCTGTTTGAAAGTCCAGTGCTTGTCAATAGGCGTAATAGTATGTGTGAACATATTGGAAGAACTCGAGCCTTGGGCTTCAGGATTGAGTGGCAAGGCTTGTCCAGTCCTCATCTTGTATATATGGATCGAGCAATGACTAGCGGGACAGAAATCTGCCAAATCATGTGTAATCAGGGAATGATTCCTGTATCATGATTATGCCTAGCCAGTCACTTTAACGCATCGGACATCAACTGGCGGGATCTTCGGTGATGCCAACCCGAAATAGGGTCCTCGACAGCGGGGTTCCCGCCCCGTGCTTGGGAGCAAGTACGATGTTGTAAATATAGAGAGGTGGATACGTCGCTGACGAGTCCTTTCTTACCTGGGAGCTAGAATTCTCACATCTCCCTACCTTAGCTACCGTACCATGCATTAAATTTGGTGGTACTGTACGTGGTTTGATAATGGATGGAGGAGCAGTTGGCGAGAAGCGTTTTAGGTATAGAGGACGCTATGGGATGCCTCGGTTAGTGGTGGGAACTACTCCTTTTAGGGACCTTTAGGGCGGGATAATACCTACTTCACCCCTGAAAATTTAGCGAGTAATGAAATCTTATTTCTACTGCACGCTTTGGATGTCAACATACTCGTACGCCTTTATGAATCATGCCCGATCCAATCTGCAAATATTTCCCGAAGGCCCTTGCTAAACCTATTTTGTATAGCTAAATGTATCTATCTGCGGCGTCTTATCGTTGGGGATCCCTAGGTGCGGACCGACTCCTTCCGCTTTCCTAAAGGGGGACATCGGGTTACAAACTAACAATGTAGTATGGCTACAGTCAATAAATACTCCACTCCTACAAGCGCATGTGCTTGGATTAGAACGTTATGAAGCTAGTTTTGGTTATCTAGTGATACACCACATCCGTCTCCGTGCTGAAAGAGGTTCGTGGCATGAGTAAGACGACCATCTTGGGACACGCAAGCTTCAGCTTTTTGAATAAGAAACTTACATTCAAGCTTACAGATTGTTCAAGTGAATCTATATGCTGCTCGCATATGATCTCTCTATGCAGTCTTTAAAGGTCTAAGACTCTGAATCGGCAAGACTCGACCAGCTATACTAACGAGGCGTCTTGATTACAAATTATGCCAAGTCAGCAGCAATATCTGCCTCTCCTACATTACTACCTGAAACAATGTCCAGTAATATCTGCCTCCCATTTACTTCATTATCTGAAACAAAGTTCAGAGTAGGCTGAATGACAGATAGTCAGGGTATGCAGCCTTGCAGTAATTAATTATCCAGGCCAATTACAATTTGATTACTTCATCTTCTTTGGAGAAACTGCTGAGGTAGATTCCGTGTTAAAAATTCGTCTCAAATTTTCTCTCAGACACCTGAACTCGACCATTCTACTCCAATTCAAAACAATACAGATTTCCCTAACCGATGGTAACCCTAAAAGCTTTAGGAGAACCGTTCACAAATCCCGATTGATCCACATCACCAATGGGCGCAACATCATCATAAGGGAAAGCATATCCTCTCCCATCAATATTCGCCTGATGAACCAGTCTCGCATAATGATTCGTAAAAGGATGCTGATAATACTGAGATACTTTCTCTTTATTCGGATGGACGTTATTGCTTGGGAGAGTAGACCTGTTGAACCCAGCACTGATTCGTGCTGTCAAAGGACCTAACGCTCCTGCATTGTTAACAAATGGTCCTGTACTGCAGCTGAAGATATCTCCAGTAGAAGGTTTCGGAAAACTTCCCAGACCTCCAAATTTCAATTCGTTGTTCTCAATCCGACCCTCAAGCTTTGACCATTGGGCTTGTGTATCGATAGTTAACGGGGAATTGGCATACTTTGCCCAGACATCATTGACATAATTGTCATAATATCCATCGAACAGTTTCCGACTCCCCACCATCCCATTATTAGGACTCAAAGCCCTCACCCTCTGACCATTTTTCTGAACAACTAATTGGTCCCACCCAGCGCCGTCAACCTTACTTTGTGCTTCTAAACCTGCACATACCGTTTCCAAACCATCTGGCTTCAAACCCAGAACCTTCTGTTCTTCTCCGGAAGCAGTCCTGAGACCCAATGAAATCGGCAAGCTAACAAAATCCACATAACTAATATTGGCATATAATTGGGAAGAATTAAATGTGAATTCACAAAACCCCCAATTGATATCGATATTGGCATCTGAAGGGTTTGTAACTGACGGCTCTACGAGTGCTGGCCCAGGATTCAAAAAGAATTTCAGTTCAGATCCAAGGGAGAACCAGATTCTACCACCAGCTAGTTGAGGGATTGTCACTTTTGTGATGGATCCTTGAACCCCGAGACGGATGGAACAGTTGGTTGAGAGGGGAGTTATTGTTTGGGAAGGCGAGTCAGGGTAGTAGGGGGTTCGACCGTCGGACTGGATAAGGCAGACGTGATTGTTGTTTTGAAGGGCTTGGCCGGTGATGTAGGCGTAGACTTCTAGAGAGGGTATTCGGTTTTGAAGTTCGATTTCGAGAGTTGCCATAATTGGAGATTGAGAGGAAGTGAATATCTAGGTTATAGAATTTCTCTGACAGTCAACTTGGAGAGTAGGGTAGCTTAGCAGAGCTTTTTTATATGGAGTAAAAATATTAGTGAATTGTTTCTTAACAAAAATACGTACGATTAGACGACTTATAATATCTATAATTCGGAGTACGTTGTTTTGATGAAGAAGTTCCTCAAATATATTCTATTAAGTACCAAGATTTCTTATAGTCTTGAACCAAAAGAGTGAATATAAAGTGTGTATAATTAAAATATATAACAGTGACAAGAAAGCAAGGAAAAGAAAGATTTGAAGTAAACAAAACTTGATTTCCACGGTGGTGCCACGTGACTACAATGACTAATCATTGTTCTCAAAGCATGGATGATTGATTCTATTCCATTCACGCACAACGGTAACCTACAACATCGTCGGCGCACCCTTCGGTCACCTTGACGAACCATCAAGCCCTGCAATATCAAAATCCCAAAATCACCTTCCAATTCACGTCGTATCTTTACATTTTGCATCTCAAGATGGTCTACGATTGGGAGAACAAAGAGGATATCTGCTATCGCATGTACATCGAAGAGAAGAAGTCCCTCGAAGAAATCATGGACTATATGAAAGAACATCACAAGTTCGCTCCCAGGTATGCATCCATCCATCTCCCTCACCGTACTCCATCATCAACACCCATACCGCCATCCGTACTGATCTCGTGCAGTAAACGTGCTTTTCAGACTCAGTTCAAACGATGGGATTTCCCCTCCAAGCAGAATCCTGCCCACAAGAATAACGCCCTCGTTCATCGAGTCAAGGAGCTATGGGACTGCAATACGTCTCAACGGGAGATGCTCCGCACTCTCAACGACGAAGGATACGATATCAAGGAACGAGAGTTGATGCGCGTTCGAGCAAAGAATCGATGGTTGTTACGAGTCCCTAATGGGATGAAGACGAAGAAGCGGGAATCGGATCAAGATGTGGTGAATCAACTTCAGCAAGCACTATACCCGGATTCCCAGCTAGCAGAAGAGCCGCAGATTGAAGAGATGATAATGCCTACCCCGAAGAGTGTCACCAGAGCTGAATCTCCGCCATTGAGTCCAGAAGTGATGGCGAAGAGGCAAGAACGAATGGCAAAATTGCAAGCCGAATCCGCGGAGCGATGGGCATCAAAGAAACGTCGTCGTCGAACTCGAGGATGGGCCGGAATGCCCGCCGATCCCCCAGGACCACCTCGATTCCCCTCCGAGACCACTATCGATGAGAGTAAAGCTTACTTAAGCCTGGACAACCTCCTTTATCGCGATATTCGAGGTCGATTCCAACGCATCTGTGAAGAGGCCAGTATTATCAAGAAGACAATTGCGGGTCCAGAACGATGGGAGGCAGCAAAAGACAGACTCATCCAAGAGAGTTCTCATCTACAATCCGTATTCTGGGGCGGGAATCAAGAGAATCTAGAGGCCAAAAAGTTGGCACTAGATGTTGTGTGTGGAGATGTAACGAAGCGGATGCGAACTCTCGAACGACGTATGACCATCGCAGAAGCCAAGAATGCTCTTGGTATCAATCCAGAAGAATCTCGCCAAATCCGTAACGCTTTCTACCAAACTCTCAAGGCCGATCACTTTACTAGTAAGCTGGAGGCTGGCGAAGAACATTGGCAGGAATTGAAGCAACAATGGATCAATGGATCGGAACTTCTGCAAAATATTCTTGCACCTGGTGGTGCAGATCCGCAACATCAAGACAAAGTCAAAGCTATGGAAGTTCTTTGCCGAGATGTTATGAAGCGACTCCGAGATGACCAGACGAAACGTGATCCAACTCGGAAGAAGAAGTTCGATTCAAACTTTACTGCACCGGACCAATCCATGGATCAGTTCAACAGTCCGCCTGAATCGAGCGCCTTCCAACCTAGTCCTCACGATGCCCTCGTTCAAGCCGCAGCACACGCTCAGGCTCAATCCCAAGCTCACTCTCAAGCAAATGCACAGGCACAAGCCCAAGCTCGTCAGGCTCAAGCACATTCTCATCAAGTCATGGTTGATCATAGTGATATGCAAATTGATCCTTCGCTTCTACTCGCAGCTGCAAATGATCCATCTCTTATGAACAGAAGTATGCACAACCAATTTGCTGAACAGCAGTATGCCGATCAACAATATACAACACAAGCAGCCCAGTCATCTTTTCCACCATCGCCTTCTTCTATCCCTGTGTACTTCCGCCTTCATCCTGCTTCAGAAATCCAATCAGCATCTAGAATCTGGCTCACCACTCTTAGCTCTGTTTCGGTGGATGAAGTACGTCAACTTGCTGCTGCAAAGTTCCCGGGAACGATTGCCATTCGCATCGAAGGAATTATGAAGCAACAGACCGGTCATGAAATGACCATTCAGATTGATCAAGACGAAGAATTGGAGGCATATCTCGCTACTATCAGTGGCGTGAAGCCTACATTCTCCGTTCAGCTTGTCTCTGCCTGGAAGAATGGCTAGTCAGTTAATATTATTTGCTATTTGGGTGAATAGTCACACAACCCTTTTTCTTCGAAGTACATATTGTAAGGACGACTTATGCCATTGACAATCGTAACTGGCAATATCTTATACTGGAATGGGGGAGTTTCGAGATTAGTGGGGAGTTTGGGATTTTATAGCATTTCTAGCTCCATTAATCAATACAAAGGCTTTAAAACTCTTCCTCTTGTCGCAACTACGTAAATTGTTCCATGAATTTATAATCAAATGTGGATTTAGAAGGTTGGTAAATGTATGTATGTATGGCGTGCTGTGAGGGAAGCTTCATTCGCTAAATTCTTCGAACCTCGAAATACCTTTATCCCAGAACATCAAAGACACCACCACCTCCCAACTACGAAATATCACCCCTCTTGCTTTCCCCTTATGGTCGCTTGGTCATATGTGAACTTTCTGAGTTCTAATCGATCCCCGAGGCATCATGTTGTCCGCCAAACAAACTCCATCTAAAGTCCTCTCTGGTCTTCAAATTCCCTCTCGAACATGTCTCTGCCGGACACCGATCGCACAGCACGGAGTAAGATGGCTTTCAACAGAGAAAGAACCGGCAGTGGAACGGCCAGAGCAAACACGAAGTTTCCAAGGCCAACTCTATAAAAGTACAGCTCTACGATTACAACGTGAACGAACAGAACGTGAACGATTTTCAAAAGCGCGATATACAACTAGCAGTGGACGCAACTCATCTCTTACAATTGGTATGCATTATATATCCTCGGATTATAGCCTGGCTAATACGGTGGATAGTTATCATCTCAGTGGCAGTGGTAGGTTACTACCTAGGAACCTGGAAATCTGTCAAGCCAACCATAACTTCCACAACCCCTCTCTCCACGACTACACCCCCTAAACATAACGTATCTGGCGCGAACCTCGAAGCATCATGGGCAGATTTCGTAGAAATTGTAGGCAAGGAAAATGTCTCGACTTTAGATACAGATTTAGAACATCGTTCAGGGAGTTTCTTCTCTTCACATATTACTGATAAATCGGAAAAACCATTCCTCATTGTGTTCCCTGCTTCAACAGAGGAGGTCAGTGAGATTATGAAAGTTTGCCATCGCAGACGCATACCTGTTACTCCGTACTGTGGTGGAACGTCCTTGGAGGGTCATACGGCTGCGACAAGAGGGGGCATCTGTGTGGATTTTAGCAGGATGGAAAAAATTCTGAAAGTGCATAAGGAAGATCTGGATGTCGTTGTTCAGCCTGCTGTAGGGTGGCAATTGTTAAATGAAGAATTGGAGAAAGATAATCTTTTCTTTCCACCTGATCCAGGACCAGGTGCCATGATTGGAGGAATGGTTGGAACGGGCTGTAGTGGAACCAATGCATACCGGTATGGGACGATGAGGGAATGGGTTCTAAGCCTTACAGTTGTCTTGGCCGATGGAACGATTATTAAAACTCGTCAGAGACCAAGAAAAAGTAGTGCTGGGTATGATCTCACGAAAATGTTTATTGGTAGTGAGGGAACGCTCGGTCTGGTTACGGAAGCCACTTTGAAGGTCACCCCGAGACCGAATACAACAAGTGTTGCGGTCTGTAGTTTTGGAACCGTCAAACAAGCTGCAGACTGTGTGGCTAAAGTCGTCAATGAAGGTGTCCCTATCGCAGCAATCGAGCTTCTGGACGATAATCAAATGCTAGCTATTAACTCTGCTGGCATGACCACCAAATCCTGGACCGAAGCACCAACACTCTTCTTCAAATTTGCCGGGACTCCTAGCGCAGTTAAAGAGCAAATAGGTATAGTCAAGAAATTAGCTAGCAGTACAGGGAGCAAAACTTTCGAATTTGCAAAAAATTCCGAAGAACAAGATGAACTCTGGAGTGCGAGAAAGGAAGCTCTGTGGTCTGTCATGTCCATGAGAGAAAATGATACGGATCACATCTGGACAGGGGATGTCGCTGTTCCTATCAGTAGACTTCCAGATCTTATTGGTGAGGTTAAGGAAGATTTGGATAAATGCGGTTTATTTGCTGCGATTGTTGGCCATGTTGGGGATGGAAATTTCCATAGTATGTTCTCTATATTTTGTGGTGTGGACGCAAACGATACTAATTATCATAGCACTTCTTCTCTACAACGATTCCCAACGTAAACAAGCGGAGGAGCTCGTTCATAGAATGGTCAAGAGAGCGGTGGAGATGGAAGGTACGGTTACTGGTGAACATGGTGTTGGTCTTGTAAAGAGAGATTATCTCAATCATGAATTGGGCGAGAATACTGTAGATGCTATGAGAAGGGTAATTTCCCTTCTTCCGTTACACTATTCCCATCACTAACAAGCCCAGCTCAAACTAGCGTTCGACCCCCTCTGTCTCCTAAACTGCGATAAAGTAGTGCGAGTCGAGAAACCTAAATCGGGCGAAGTGGCTCCTTGGTAGATAATTTTCTATTCCTACACATTTTGAACAAACTACAACCGACTATATACCCCTCTCTTCATCCCTTCATATCGCTTATTTCCCTTTATCTTCACCAATCTTCTTCTCCTTTGCCAAAGAAATAACATCGACCCAATTCTGAGGCTGGGGTCGTCCCCCGGGATACCCGTCTATGAGATAGGATTCAGCTTCTCGTCCCCAAGCAATCAGTGAATCCTCACTGGCCCATTCTCCCATGCCCATAAGGCCTACCGGCACCCTGCCCTCCCCCGCCCCTTTCACAGGATCTACAAACCCCACTGGAACACTCAACGCCGGACAGCCCGTGAAATTCGCGAACCAAGCAAACTCCATACTTCGCACACTCTTATCCCCATTACTACATCCGTAATCTAACTCCCCATCCCCAATCTCCCACCCTTTCAATGGAGTCGTAGGCGTCACTATAATCATGCCTTCATACTTTCCAAATAAGAACGACAGATGCGACATCAGGAGCGAGCGTAGCTGCTGCGCAAGTAGATAGTCAGAAGCTGGCGTCTGGGCGCCCAGGCCCAGTAGGATCTTATTTGGCGCCGTCAGGCCGGAGGCATGATCCGAGGATTTATAGACATTCCTCGAATGTTCCCGTGCTCGGCCTACCATCTCGGCCAATATAGTCATAGCATGGGCTATTTGCCCCTTATGGACATACGGCATCTCAATATCGATAATCTCATAGCCCAACCCCTCATATCTCCTCACAGCATCCATACACAAATCCTGGACCTCCGACTCCGCCCTCGAAAACCACCCTTTACAGATCCCGATCCTCCTCGGCCGGCCTTGGGGCGCGGGCGCAGGAGCGGGGAATAAAGCAGACGAAGCACTTCCGGGATCCGGGACACTCATCATGCGATACGCAAGCTCTATATCGTTCATACTACTTGCCAAAGGGCCAGTCACCGTCACGCTACTCCCCATATCTTCTAGTCGTCCATGACTCGGCTTCAGACCAAAAATGCCGCAGAAACTCGAGGGGAGCCTGACGCTGCCCCCGCCATCCGTTCCTAGCGCAAAGGGTAGCAGTCCTGCAGCTACCGCGTATGCTGCACCCCCTGACGAGCCCCCTGTATAATAGCCGTTATGATATGGATTTAACGGCGTTCCCCACTTCGACGAGTTAGTACCATCTTTTTCAAGGAGGGCAAAAATCAATAAGAGATATGAAACAAAGAGAGGAAGCCACAAGACAGCAAAAATAAGAAGTCACAATAAACGAGAAGGCTGGATTTACATTCGGGTTATTATTCGTGGTGTCAGCTCCAATCTCGTGCATATTCAGTTTGCCGACCATGATCCCGCCCAACTTCTCCCACTGCTGGACCGCGAACGTCGACGTCTCCGACACGGGGAACTGCGGCGTGAGAGCGCGCCCTAAAGACGTAGGGTACCCAGCTAAGTCGGTCTGGTCTTTGAGCGCGGTGGGCACGCCGTCGAATATGCTGAGGGGCTTCCCGGCGGCGTAGCGCGCTGTGGACGCCGACGCTGCGGCGAGGATGCTGGGCACATCGAGCGTGGTGAATGCCGTACTGTGCGCGGTGCGGGGGGTGACATCACGCCGGATCAAGGGGAGCAGGGCCTCTATGACGGCGAGCGGAGTGAGCTCCCCGGAGAGGAACAGCGTGTGGTAGTCGGTTACGCTGTAGTATCTCCATTTCCCTGCTGGGGGGCTTGGGCTTGGCGGGATGGATGACCGCTCAAATTTGAGAGGCTCACGGCTTGAAGGATCGGAGATGGGTATCACCGTTGGCTGTCGTTCATTTCAGTGCTTGCATCTTTACTTCTAGGCACTTTCGAGTGGAGTCAAACTCACGTCGTATCGTGGGTGGTAAGCGTGGAGCTCCAACTCCCGTAGACCAGCGAACCCCGCGTTTTTCCATAATACCTTCTGTAGGAAATCTAGTTTGCCAAAGCTATAACAGTTTATATGTCAGACTACATACAGTCTTGCGCTTGTTGCGGAGGGCGTGTGCATGAAGTGGGGTGGAACAGAGGGAGGGAGAGATTCACAGCCAAGCAAAGATCACCAGAGGCATCCCTTTCAACACCGGATTGGAATCTGCTTTTTTATCATAGGGCGTAATTGGCGCTTCAACCGGGAGAGGGCGATTGTAGAATCTCGGGGAGGGGGTTGAGGTGCTCATTTTCGAGCGCTGGATTGCACAGTAGGTGTAGAGATACTATCTAAGAAGAATTGTTTTGAATAGTTTGTGAGATGAGGGTTTGCCGTTGTTGAGATGAGATGGATGCTGAGGGGTGGAGGATTGATATGGAGAGGAAGTGAGGGAGTCGAGTTCCTATGTGTTGATGTCAGATTTTAGATAAAGCTCCACCAAATACCTAGGTAGTTCTTAGGGGTAATATTAAGTTGGCCGATTTGGGTCTGTCAACACGCCCTATTATCCACCATGATATCAGTAAACCAATATATTGTTTTTAAAACTGTGTCATTAAGCAAGTGGCCTTTATAATTGTGGTTTACAAGACTTTTATTCAAGGCATTAGTTAAGCTTAAAAGAGGAGAAGTTCAGGCACGCGACACTGTTTACTCACGTAGTTCGGGTCACGTATGTCACGTGCTATGGGACAGTCCCGTGTGTACTCGTGTAGTAAGTTTGCCTCGAATACATATGCTATATTCTAGGCTGAACTCTTGGCATACGGCCCTAATTGAGGGGTAGCTCGTTGTGACGGCGGAATTCCACTAATTCCCGATTCCTAGCTGCCTACTGGGTATTCAAGGCCACATACCATGTGTTTCACTAGTCGGGGTTGCTATACATCCGTGAACTCGGGCTGCGCTATACCTTATAACTTGGCTGGGGCAATAAAACGAGCATGGCCCATGTATAAACCGGTGAAGTTCAATAGTCATATGTCAAAAAATCACAAATGATCATTGACGGATGCGCGATTTTGGTGGTGTCAACAATCATAATGAACTTCTCGCGGGTCGATAAACGCCCTCCAAGACTCAAACGAAACTTGATATCTTGGCAGACGGTCACGATAACTCGCTGACCACTCAAATGCTGGGAACTGGGGTCGGTCTGGTTTTGTGATGAAAATTTATTTACATCATTAGCATGTTAGAGTTATACTTAATATATACATAAATAAATTTGAGAATTGTACTACGAATCTTGATTAAATGAATTATAGAGGAAATATGAAGCAACATCATTGTAAAAGTTCATAATAAAAATTACAAATCAGTCGCAAAACCGTTACACCAAACATATGCCGTGGAAGAGATGGCGGTTTGTTGTGAATATCGGTCCTTTTTCGGTCCTTTTTATGGTTGTGCACGGGTTACGGGATGAAATGTGGTGGTTCTCGCGTTGCCTCGGGGATTCGCTATTGTTATTATATCAACGCGTCCTCGCCCGCTCCTTCTCCCCCTCTTTTCCCCATCCTTCCCCCCGCCTCCTAATATCAACCTATATTTTATTTAATTCCAACCTTTCTTCTATGCGATGTCTTCAAGACGAGAATCCGAAGTTGCGCACCTGGAACAGCTACTTCGAGAAGCAAATCAACGGGCTGATGAAGAGCGGCGAGCTCGACAAGAAGCCGAAAAGAAAACAAGCCGGACAACGTTTGAAGAATACATTCGTACTTGCCATACCCTCCTCTCTAAACCAATTCGTATACAGACCAACAAGATGCTCGGTACACAAGGTTCAACTACCAACCGCCAGAACAAACCATGCCCGTTGCATCTAAAGCCTTGGTCGGATTTTCCAATCTTGCAGCAGGAACTCTACGAAAAAGTAGAGCAATATATTCCTCGAGACGCACAATTTTTCAACTCCTTTCAGTATCTTACAGAGCTGGGCGAGGCGCTTAGTGACCGACCCCTCGCAAGTGAAAAAGACCTCGAGCAATATCAAAGTTTTGCTGTTGATCGGCCAACGACCAATATCATCTCCCACCTCGTGCAGATAGAGGAGGCTCGCCGTGAATTCAATCTTGGCGATGGTATTATTTTCGAAAATCATGCAAATACCTTGAGCGATAATGATGAAGAAGTTCGACAAAGCTTAGAAAACCTTCGACTTTCAAAGAAAGCGCAATCGTCAAGCTTGAATCCAAAACCCAAATATTCTGACCAAATATGTGTTTTCAAGGAAACAGATGGAACGCAAAGGGCGTGCCTGGTCGTGGAATACAAGCCGGCTCACAAACTATCTATTTTAAATCTGCGAGCTGGGCTTCAGCGAGCTGACGATGGGGATTTGGATATCTCGGTTGATATCCTCAATCGTATCACAATACCAACGGAGCCTACCGAGAAATTTCGATACAACTCAGAGCGGCTGGTCGTAGCGGCTCTGGCTCAAACTTATAGCTATATGCTGGAGAACGGGCTCGAATACAGCTACCTTGCCACTGGAGAAGCATTCGTTTTTCTTTGGATCCAGGAAGCGGAGCCACATACACTTTATTATCACCTTGCAGAACCCAACATTGAAGCGGGGGCGCACGACGGCATTGATATCTTGCTTTGTCGTACGGCCGTGAGCCAGGCATTAACCTGCTGTCTGTTGGCATTAGACTCGACACCTCGCAACCAGGTGTGGCGATCTCAAAGTCTGGAGACTTCCTTAACGGTCAAAATGGATTACGACATAATTTTGAGGCAGATTCCCGTCGAGGAAAAGGCTATGACTCCGGAATCCTCACCATTCAAGGCCCGTATTCATCCATTCGATCGGTCGCCAATTATGTTGCGGTCTAGAAAGCCACGAAAATCGAGAAGCAGCTGTGGTTCTACAGACATAAAGATACACGAGGATCCACCAAGTCCCTCTGACTCATCGGATGAGTCTTCGGATGTTGAGACACCAACCAAGCCAAAGAATCGTACAGTCCAGTCTGGACCCAGGGAGTCTCAAGCCGCCGAGAAATCACAATCAGCAAAGGAAAGCAATGTCCGTCAACGACAGTACTGCACACAATCCTGTTTGTTAAGTCTTGTGCGCAAATGCCCCTTGGACGCAACCTGCCCGAATGTCTCTGCACATCGAATGTATCCAAACAGCAACCGTCATGCCTTGGAACAGAAAACTCTTGCACAACATATTCGTAGCCAACTTGCAGAAAACCCTGACGATGGATGCGAACCGCTCGGAAAGCAGGGTGCTCGAGGTGCATTGTTCAAATTAACCTTGCACTCACACGGATATACTTTTGTTGCTAAGGGAACCGTGCTAGCATTCATACAAGATCTGGAGCATGAAGCGCAAGTTTACCACCACTTGACCAACGTTCAAGGAGAACTTATTCCGATATATCTTGGCAACATTTCTCTCGTTCGACCTTATTTCCTCGACATTGGAGTCAGAATAGTGCATATGCTATTGATGTCATGGGGAGGTGAACAGGCGGAAGTAGATTTGATGTCAAAAATGTCACTCGACATTATGGTCGAAACAAATCGAGCAGTCACAAAGCTTCGTCAATGTGGAGTAGAGCATGGCGATGTACGGCTACCGAACGTGCTATGGAATCCGGAAATTAGAAATGTGATATTGATAGATTTTGAGCGTTCTGAGATTTTGAAGCAGAGATCAATTCTTCAGGAGACATCCCCTAACCAGAAGCGGAAATACTCTCAGTTTGGCTTTGATGCTCACGAGAGTTTACCGTTACGGAAGACATCACGTGTCGAGGACCAGGGACTCTCGCACGTGCCTGCCTAATCGTGCTGGATCATATTTATTTGATGATAAGATGTGCGTTAATAATCACTAGCTCATAATTGAGTTAGTATTTTCTTAAATAATATGAAATTAATGATCTGTGGGAAGGAGAGCCTGCCGGCCTGTAAGAATTTGAGAAACTTACATATATGATATTTGTTGGTTATTTGCAGGCTATTTTGGAATTTCCCCTTTTTCCTTGCTTGTATTTTGAGCCAGAACTGCTCAGCTCTCATCTTATTCATGTGTTGAAATGATATTATATGGAAGAGCTGAATGATAAATAGCACGGCCTATTTTAGTATACTCGGTGGCGTTGATCTTATAATCGTATAACCTACCTGGTGAACCTTAATTGAAGTCTAAATGGGGCACAGCCACAATACGAAACGTCATCCTGGTTCATAGCAACAACCCATCGAAAATTATTCAAACATTCACCACAACAGCCCAACAATTCCACACAAGTCAGCATCTATTTAGGAAACAAACAGAAAGGCGAAACTCCTACGTATTTCAACGACAAGTACAATTCTCGACCTACTACTGATCCGAATTTTGCAAAGAACGCTTCTGTTAAGATGCCTCAGAATGAATACGCTGCACCTCCAGGGCCTCCCCCATCTCACCAATCCCAGTCATACGAGCCACCGTCTGGGCCTCCACCAAGTCGGAACTTCTACAATACACCCTTGGGCCCTCCTCCGAACCACAAATTCAGCGCACCAACTGGCCCTCCTCCAGGCCGTGAAGAGTATGCACCTCCGCCAGGCCCTCCACCAACTCAAGTGCCATACCACGACTGGCAGACCGCCGTCCCCGATACCTCTCTTCTCCCACCACCTCCATCTCTAGGCAATCAGCGAAGTTCAACAAATAATGCTACCGAACAGCAAGCAGAGCAGGGAGAAGCATGGTGCAATCAGCATCCAATGGCTGCCCCTGTGCAATTCCCACATGATGCCTTGATGGCAATATACAGGGGAGAAATTGGTGTCATAAAACCAAGGGTATACAATGGAGATTTGACGCGTCCACGACAAGGGATCTGGGCTGGGAGAACGAAAGCTAGCAGTCCGGACTCGTGCATTTCTTCTGCAATTCCGCTATACTCTGTCTTTGCGCACTCTCCGCTTCGCAATAGAACGTCGAAGACCATATATTACGAAGTCAAGGTCTCGCCGAAGAACAGGAGAGAAGTGAGCTTGGCACTAGGATTCTCTGCACCTCCTTACCCCACATTCAGATTACCTGGCTGGCATAGGGGAAGTCTTGCGGTTCATGGGGATGATGGAAGCAAATATGTTAATGATAAGTGGGGAGGAAAGGATTTCACAAAACCGTTTAAACCTGGAGATACATTGGGAATCGGCATGATCTTCACAGCGAGAGATTTGAATGCACCGCCTGCTTATAATGATGGGCCAGCCAGAACAACCGTAAATTCTCCGATCGATGTTGAAATCATATTTACGAGGAATGGGAGAAAGGACGGAGAGTGGAACTTACATGAAGAGGGCGATGCTAAGGAGGATTTGCCGGTTAGGGGATTGGAGGGCATGCATGATTTATATGCTACGATTGGAACTTTTGAAAATGTAGAGTTCGAGATTATCTTTAATGAGGCAGAGTGGATGTATCATCCATAGGGGGTGGATTTGAGTCAGGAGATGAGAATATGGGTCACCTTTTCAGGTATGTATGATGTATGATGCTATGGATGATCAGAACGATGATCAGAGCGAAATTATATCTTGCGGTACTCCCCGCTACTTCAATGTTTAATTAAATATCAATCCAGCAACACATCTCCATATTCTTGCCCTTTGCTGATGTTAAGTTCTCAGAGTTTTCATGAGTTTAATAGAGATTACAGAGTTTCTCTAATTGATCAACTTGATTTCCGCTTTGACTCACTACGTAATAATTCTCACCCAAAAATAACTTGTACAATATCTAATCCTTCATAGGTAACTTCAATGATTAGTTTGTAATCGGAGAAAGTCAAAAGTCCGGCGCAGTCAGCTGACCATGTCAACCTCGGCTCGACGTAGATACAAAGATTAAGAGGACCTATGGTTATAAGAATTCATGCCATATTGCTTTTACACCAGAACTTGACATGTTTATTGAGCTCGCTTCCTTCAGTAGAAGATCTGAGGCTTAAGTAAGATAATCCCAGAGTAACCCCGAAATCTCCCGGCCATGTCTCCAAGGCCCATAATTGTCCCTCGGATGACAAGAAAACCGCCTTATTCTCTGGAAGTTGCAGGTTGCTCACCGATCGAAGGGGAAACTATTCCCCGCCGTAACGCCAAAACAGCCGAAACTCTTATATTCCAACCAGAAAGCAACATATTCACGGTCTTCGATATCGTGAAAGCCAGTGCCGCCAAATTCGGCGATGCGAAAGCCGTAGGCTCCAGAAAACTAATCAAGAAACATACTGAGACCAAAAAGGTTAAAACTGTAGTTGATGGGAATGTGAAAGAAGTCGATAAACTATGGACGTATTTTGAGATGAGCCCGTATACTTACTTGAGCTTTAAAGAGTATGAGACTTTGGCCATCCAACTCGGTGCCGGGTTTAGGCACCTGGGATTGGTAGAGCAGGATAGAATCCATCTTTTTGCAACGACCAGGTAAGATCCCGTCCCTTTGCCTCGAGTGAGGACTGAATGTCTAGTGCACATTGGCTTGCGACTGCTCATGGTGCGATGTCTCAATCTATGGCAATTGTGACCGCCTACGATACTCTTGGAGAACAGGGCCTTCGTCATTCCCTCGTTGCAACAAAAGCGAAGGTCATTTTCTTGGAACCACACCTTCTCAAGATTCTCATTCCGTGTCTAGAAGACGCAAAAGCAATCCAGACGGTAATCTATAATACCCAGAGTGATTCAGAAGTCCGCCAGGAAGATCTAGACGAGATCAAAAGAAGCTATCCTCGTATCAAAATTATTACTTTTGACGAGTTGAAGGACCTTGGGATTTCTCATCCAGTTGATCCATTCCCTCCGAAAGCGGATGATCTTGCTTGTATCATGTACACATCAGGTTCTTCGGGGACGCCAAAAGGTGTTCCGTTAAAGCACAGCAATGTTGTTGCAGCAGGTAAGTTTAGGTTTAAACTTATATTCCGTGACTTACCCATCACAGTTGCCGGAGCCACCACTGTGGTAGGCGATTACATAGGGCCTGGCGATGGACTATTAACCTATCTCCCTCTTGCCCACATCTTCGAGTTCGTATTCGAGAATGCATGTCTCTATTGGGGTGGAGTAATGGGTTATGGTAATCCCAGAACCCTCTCAGAAGGCTCAATGCGAAATTGCAAAGGCGACATCCAAGAATTTAAGCCCACAATCATGGTGGGTGTTCCGGCTGTCTGGGAAATGGTGAAGAAAGGTATCATTGCAACTGTCAACAGAGGAGGCCTAATTCTCCGCATGGTCTTCTGGGGGGCTTTCTATGCCCGAAGATTTTTAGTCTCGAATGGCTTACCAGGTGGGGCAGTATTGGATGCTATAGTCTTCAATAAGATCAAAGCGGCGACAGGTGGACAATTGAGATTTTGTATGAATGGTGCATCCCCGATTGCAAAAGACACCCAGGAGTTTATTTCTTTTGCAGTTACGCCGATGATAAATGGTTATGGATCGACTGAAACCACGGCGTGAGTCAATAGCCCATCCTGGTAGCAATACTAACTTTGAATTGCAGTATGGGAGCCATTTGTGACCCCATGGCTTGGACGATTGATGCTCATGGCGATCTTCCGTCATGTATTGAAACGAAGCTTGTCGATTTCCCAGATGCTGGATACTATGCCGCAAACAATCCACCGCAAGGCGAAGTTTGGATTCGTGGGCCAAGTGTAATGGAAGGCTACTACGAAAATGACGCAGAAACTGCTCAAGCCTTAACTTCAGACCATTGGTTCAAAACAGGCGATATCGGGGAATGGGATAAGAATGGACATTTGAAAATTATTGACCGAAAAAAGAATCTTGTCAAGACTCTCAACGGAGAATACATTGCTTTAGAGAAGGTAGATAATCCTCAGTACTGAACTTCACAACTGACACTCACAGCTCGAATCTGTGTATCGGTCCGCCACAGTCGTTGCAAATATCTGCATCTACGCCTCCATCAAAGAAACTCGACCCGTTGCCATCATCGTCCCTGCAGAACCCGCGTTAATAGCCCTTGCGAAGTCCATTGGCATTGAAGGACACGGAATTGCCGACCTCGCTCACAACAACAAAGTCCAAGAAGAAGTTCTTAAGAACCTCAGGGTGGTAGGCAAGAAAGCTGGGCTTACATCGATTGAAATAATTGACGGTGTGGTTTTAGCAGATGAGGAATGGACACCGCAAAATGTGAGTGGCATCTCCACTTGGGAACAAAATACTAATGATTACAGGGCTTGGTTACTGCCACGACAAAATTAAACAGGAAGGGCTTGTTTGAGAGATATAAAAAGGATATCGGAGATGCATATCAGAAGGATGAGATTTGAGCATTTTCCTCTGCAATGTAAGTTATGTGTAATCTAATCCTATCGCCTTCGTTTGGCGGGGCTTTGATATTATATTCAGACGATTTAACAAGCAGACTATTTCAATCTGACATTCGAGGCTTTTTGCATGCTATACAAACGGAATTGAACCTTTGATTCGCATTGGGATTGAGTTGGCGAGCCCTGCTTAAGGAAGATATACTGTAATTTCAGTTCGATGACCTCTTGGCGCCTTTTAGTGTCGAAGATTGCCTAGAATCTGGTCGGCATAGAACCGTGGGGCCCGATGAAGTTGAAATTTCAATTATCCATTCCCCAATATCCCCTTCAAATCTACTATCCTGAGATTCTCTCCACCGTGCGATTTCTGAAGTCCGAATTGGCATTCCTCAATGCCCCGAGCTAGTTATGGAAGATCAAATACCCTCTGCATAGAAGTCTATTGCTACACCAAGAATCCAGATAGCAGTCCCTGAGCAGCCAACCCCAACTCATCTCCTGGCTAGGATCCATCACTATTTTCTTCACTTCTTCATCGCCTAAATTCTAGGGGAACAATTCCTTGAGCAGAGTTGGAATTCTTCCCCTAAATACCAGGTCAACGGTGACCGAGGGAACTGGAATAGGGGAAAGACTTTCATCTAAGCACGTGAGTGAATACGACAAGGATTCTGTTCACAAATATTTGAGGGTGTTTTTAAATAAGTCAGCTGTTATTTACGTGAATTGAAATGCCACGGCAAGGAAGAGTATCGACTATGTACATTTCCCTCCTACAAAGTCTAACCCAAGAAGTTAAGACAGAGTTGGTGCTGTCCATGAGATATAAGCAGTGTTGTTGTTACCATAACCACTGTTGTCCCGAACAAAACCCGTGGGGGTTGACGAGCCTAGCAAGTATTTATTGATGTACAAGGTCAAGTTCGCTTGTTGAGACGATGGGAAAGAACAGTGGGCATGGTTTCCAACCAGAGAGTATCCGAAGGCATCAGGAACACCCAATGCGCTGTAAACCATCTGTCCAGCTTCCATGCATGCAGCCTGACTGACTGGCCCTAGCCAATCAATGTCATTGTCGATGACGAAGAGACCACGGGGTGCAACCAGGGCAGCAAGCTCGTGGTGGTCAATAGGAAGAGTCGAAGTAGCAGTGGCATAAGGGTTGAACAATGTCGAGAACCAGACATTTTCTTGGACAATTTCGTGCGCAGTCTGGATGTTGTTTCCATCAGCAAATAGATCATCCGAGACTCTCCAGCATGCCGATCCACCGGATCCAGATTCTTGCGGGATCGTCAACGCAATACGGGGTTCAAATGCGCCAACGACGAAAGCCCCCTTCCCATCTCGAGAGCACCCACTGACACCAAGGTGATTCACATCGATGAGGGATGTGCCGACTTGCTCTATCACATCGATAAGGCGGCTTACACCCCACGTCCATGCCATCAGTGCACCCGCTGAAGCACTGGTTCCATAAACATTATAGAACTTTCCCACACCTCGACTGGAACCATCATTCTCCAGCGCGACATCATCGTTGGGAAAATTAATGACAGCAACCCCAGCTGGTTGAGGAAAGCTAATACCTCCAATACCGATGATTGCGGGATATGGCGCTGTGCCACTGGAGGGTCTAGTAACTGTGGCCGTGAAGGTGGCAGATTTTCCTGAGTCTGTCACGGATACTGTGAAGGTTGTTCCAGACAATGAGCCAGTTACAGTACTTGGTTTGGGAGGTAATGCTC
This sequence comes from Chlorociboria aeruginascens, assembly GCA_002276475.2. NCBI lineage: Eukaryota > Fungi > Ascomycota > Leotiomycetes > Helotiales > Chlorociboriaceae > Chlorociboria > Chlorociboria aeruginascens. The sequence continues at coordinate 62,336 of NCSK02000130.1, read as the reverse complement.
CAAGTTCATACTTTTGGAATGCATCATTGATCTCTCCTTGACGGCAGGCCCATTGTGCTGTTTGGGTAAGGGCAGTGCCATTTGCGAAGACAAATGGATTGGGAAGAAGTGAAGTGCTAGCGAAAGAGTAGCCGCTTGGAAGAGTGCATGTGGATGCTGTTTGACGTTTAACCACGGGGGAAGGCGCAGGTGATGCAAAAGTAGGAGCTGCCAGTGCCAGCACTAAAGTCCAAAGAAGATACTTCATGATGTCCAAAAGTGATAAAATAGCATATATTGTCATGGAGGCTCTGTCTACGAAAGGGAACTGAAAATATGGACAATCTATCTCTTATTTGTATTCTCCCACCTGTCCCGATCCATTACGGGTGATCGGATGAAACCCCATCAATGATTATAGCCTCATTTCTGCACTAAAGATCTTGTGAAGTTATAAATGAAAAGGTGGGGATTGCCAATGGATTTTTTTAGTCGTCCTCCCCTGATGAGATCATCTGGCCTATCTGCGCTTAATATATCTTAAGGGGTTGTTCTAAGTGAATATATCTATGTGGCGCTATTTGGATCGTTTAGGAGTGTGAATTTGATCACTACCGTAATAGGTGATGATCGACTTGTATTTGAATTAAATGCCTTGCATTGGAGTCTAGTATGACTATTCGGAGTATATGAACATCCTTAGCCTCCGTAATATATTACTTCTACATTGAGCCAACAGATGTGCATTTTGCCGAGCAGTGCCATTCTTTAAAGGGCAATTTGACTTGTCCAATCCCCAAGATAAATGTTCCCAACTAAGATCACCGGATTATTCTATAGCAAGGATCCGAAGATTTAACCATCCGAGCAGGAGAGCCAATTAGCCTGAAAATCTTCTACTTTAACCCCACCGTCTAACTTTATTTAAACGTCTTAGTATTGGATCCCAAGAAGTTACTCCGACTGGTTTTCCGTATGGATCATTTACCTACCCTGGTTGTAAACAGCCTATTTGAAACTCGAGCTCCCCTTTATATAAGCGGTCCAATTTCAAGAATTGAGAATTTGTCAAAGTGCGCAGCATTGCATGTATGGATATTCTGAGTTTCGCAATGGTAATAGCTCTATATTTTTCTGTTGAGATCAATCAAAGTAACTCAAAAGCGTATGTTGTTTTCATTTAGACCTACTCCATGACACAAATCTTCACAATATTCACTCTATGGTAATAACTGCAGATTTTCTGCTATGTCAAATAATTAACTACAGTGTGGAGAAACTTTGACTAGTGGTAGGTAGCCATCACAGCCAAACCTTAGGTTTTGGTGATCGGTGTTTAATGGGAATTCTAATTCAACACGTTTTTAACAGAGAACAAATCAGAGCTGGAGCATAGCAGTCTGCGGGTATTTGCAAGCATAGATCAGGGTGGAAAATCTCAGCGGCACGAGGATTATACGTCCAAGAAGAGTTCCAGCGATTGTTAATAAATAATAAAGTATTTGCATATCGAAATTTTGAGTAAACCGGATGTAGACAGATCAGAAATTTATGCTTAATAGACTATTGGCCCTCCCCCGCACTTCCCCGCACTATTTCAATTAACTCTAATGTGATCACATACTTTGTATCATACTTAGATGATCCAGTAAAGTAGGCTTAACATGAATTCCAAGCCACGCAGTGCTCTCGGAGCTTTTGTGCCAAGTTCTTTGGTACCTGCCGTATATAAAGACGCCGGATGAACAAAATAAGGGTGTTCTCGGTATTCGAGTCTCCAACGTCGCCTTGTATCTTAAGGCATTGTACTACTTTGGATACGTAGAGGGCTGCAAACCACGGGAAAAATGCCAGCGAATTTGCAGAGTACAACAATGATGACTGAGACTAGCCTTTAGTTGTTGTTGCATTGAACCCTTTTTATAATTATATCTACTACATGGACACGACCCTTGGTCTTCCTTCCGTACTTGATAGTGCATGGGAGTCCATGATGGTTAGAATTCAAATTTCGGAGCTTTGGTGAAGGGGATTTTCTCAGCCTAAACTTAAACTCACGAATCCTGCTCTCAGAGATGTCCTTAGACCTTCGAGGTTTTATAACATAGAGAAGATTAGGACCGTTGGGTAACAAATTTTCTATTCCGGGAAAGGTCTTGACAAATGCACAGAGAAGAGAAGTCAAATTGCGCCCCGCAAGCTAATCTTGATTTGCTGAGCAAAATAAGACTGGGTTGAAGAGGTAGAAGTAGAGCACCATATATATATATATAAAAGGGGGTAGATCTGAACTCACTCTGACATCAGTCAATATGATTGCCACATGTGATTCTACTCTCTAATAAGTTCTCGGTTTAAAAAACATCTAATTCGCCCTAGAATGCTTTTCTAGTCACGTGGATTTTCAGTAAGTGCGAACATATCAAAAGACCAATGAGATCAGTATAAGTACGATGATGATCAATATGAAGATACTATACCCTCGTATAGGGGGAAGAGCACCAGAAGAATCCAAGCTTAACTAGGTCCAGAGCGCATACCTATTCCTACAAATCGCATCAAATACCTCCAACTCATAGACTCATTTCGAGCTTCGCCTCAACAGAAGGTTCCAAGAGGAAAAGGGGGGGGGACGTACCCGTAAGCGAGAACGAGGCTGGATTCTTATGCGCTTCCATCACCTCTGTCCTACCGTAATTACATGTCCTAAAATACATTTCAATCACGCAACAAGACACTAATCTCACCTCACTTCATCCGAAACATTGGAAATCATAACGCACGTTGAGCGTGCCCCCTGAAATGGCACCATCGATAACATCGATACGCCCCCGAGGTCTGATGGGCCAGCCCGTGCGAATCCTCGGGGGGAAGCCCGCTGGATGGATCATGCAATTATTCAGCTCGAGAATGCGATAAAAGTCAACGCCGTTTTGATGGAGGATTCTGCCTCTTCCCACCATTTCTACCTCTTGGAAATTGCCTCCTAATCGTTCTCGGCCGTTGTGACGGCGGAGAGCATGGTCTCCGACTCCAGAAGATGACCCCGACACTCGAGCACGATAGCTCCTTGCAACGGCCTCTTCTTCCCTCCCCATCCGCCTCTGCTGACGACGAAGCCGACGACCAGCGATCCATCAAGCTCACCCGCCATGTAGAAGATGCAGTTCTTCCCGAAACCGCCACTCTTGGTAGGAATCTTTCGTGGACGAGTGCCTATATCCTCGTGATATCTCGAGTCATCGGCAGTGGAATCTTCGCGACCCCGGGCTCGATTGTGAAGACGACAGGTAGTATCGGGCTTGCGATGCTCCTATGGATTGCAGGCTCATTCATAGCATGGTGCGGAATGGTTGTTGGTTTGGAATATGGTTGCATGCTTCCACGGTCGGGCGGGGAAAAGGTTTACTTGGAGTTTACCTATCAACATCCTCGATTTTTTGCCTCCACATTGGTTGCGGTCAATGCCGTGTTACTGGGATTCACTGCCAGCAATTGTATTGTATTCGGGGAATACGTGTTGTTTGCATTTGGCGTTCAGCCGACGGAATTTTCCCAGAAATCGCTGGCTCTTGGTCTTTTGACTGCGATTACGATCATCCATGGGTCTCTCCTCCGAACGGGCATTTGGATACAAAACTTCCTGGGTTGGATCAAAGTAGGAGTCGTCATCTTCACAGCCTTCACTGGCCTGTACGTGGCTATCTTCAATGTTCAAAGCCCCGAGGTATCGAGCTCGTCATCACAAATTCCATGGGATGGATTATGGAACGATTCCATTTGGGGTTGGGGCACGCTAGCGACCGCGCTTTTTAAAGTGTCATATTCCTATGCAGGCTTAACCAATCTCAATAATGTGTTGAATGAGGTTAAGAATCCTGTCAGGACCTTGAAAACAGTAGCGCCGGCTGCACTGTTCACATCTTGTCTGTTATATCTCTTGGTCAACTTTGCGTATTTCACGGTCGTGCCGTTGGATGAGGTCAAAGCAAGTGGGGAGCTTATTGCGGCTTTATTTTTCGAACGTGTTTTTGGTGAAGGCTTTGGGAAGACCATTCTGCCACTCGCCATTGCAATTTCTGCGGCGGGAAATGTTATGGTTGTTACATTTACACTTGTAAACATATTTCTCTCTCAAATAACCATACTCTAAAGCCCTAAACTGACAAATATAGGCGCGTGTTAACCAAGAAATTGCCCGACAAGGGTTCCTTCCATATTCTCGATTGTTCTCCTCTTCGAAACCCTTTGGTGCACCCATGGGCGGATTGATTGTTCACTACATTCCGTCATTTCTCGTTATTGCAATACCGCCGCGTGGGGATGTGTATAATTTCATACTAGATGTTGAAGGATACCCGGGGCAGTTCGCTGCTTTGGCAACATCTTTTGGTCTTCTTTGGCTGAGGAAAAAAAGAAGTGACCTTAAAAGACCATTCAAGGCGTGGCTGCCAGCGGTATGGATCAGAATTGCCATCTGTCTGGCTCTGATTGCCGCTCCCTTTTTCCCACCTAAAGATGGGAAAGCGGATGTCGGATTCTTTTATGCCACTTATGCTATTGTTGGTGTTGGGATGTAAGTCTTAAGTTCTTCACATACATGCTATCATTGACATAAACAGTATTCTTTCTGGGATTTTGTATTGGTACTTGGCATTTGTGGCAATACCCCGCTGGTATGGTTATAGAGTAGAGGAAGAGGTTGAAGTTCTGAGTGATGGCACGAGCATCACCAAGCTTGTTAATGTGAAGGACAACAGTAATTAGATAGATAGAATTCGTGGATGGGGGGGGGTATATACTGGGGTTACTCGGCTAGATTCCAGCAATTCATATGGACAAGTTCTTTCATTTTGCCAGCGAAGAATAGATATTGTTCTCAGGTCTTCGGTCAACAAACTATATAATCCTTGACGTGTTTATATTGATCTGTTTCCCTAGAGGAGGGAGTCCCCGAGTCGCCCCTCTTTATGGAGCACGTACTCTACTTTTATTTTATAGCGTGCCACTTCCAAACTTGAACCTTTTTTCTGCGGAGAGTTATCCTCATCTTCTGCCGCTCACGTGGCTTCGAGAATCCGCCGAATGGCCCTCGGCTTGGTTGGTACCTATACCTACCCCGCACGGGTGGGTACTGATGTTGTCGGTTGCACTCCATTATTTCATGGCTAGCACGCAATGTATAGCTTCGCTTTCGCAACGACTAAGTGTCAAATAAATACAGATTTCTAATCTTGATTAGGCATCCGCATTTCTAATCAGTTCTCTAATGGATACAATAATAAATACCCTACATATCCCACGTACAATTCGGTTCCATTCTCAAAGTGCTTCTTCTAGCTGAGATTCTTTTATCTGTTATTTATATGGTCAAAACGTCTTTAGAGCTTCTCAAAATTTAGCCATCATGACCTCAGTCACACAGAACTTTGGGGTTGCCCCACATCTCTTGTCCCCCGTTGGCAACCAAGTGGCTGTTTCCGATACGCCCAAGGACCCCCAAGTCGGCAAACCTCGAGACGTCGAGACGACCTTCAACTATTTCAAGGATAATGCAGATGGGTCCCCTCCAGAGCCAAACTATATCAGCAGGCCGACGAGCTACGTACGAGAGATGGATTCCCGACGTCTGGTTGTTCACGATATCCGAGGAAGCGAAGATCAATATACTTTGGACACCACTGGATTCCAAATCTACAAACACGAGAGTGCAGAGAAAGACTTTCTAGATGATGATCAAATCCAACAATTTTACTATCCAGAGACCGAGGAGCTTCTAAAGAAAGCGTAAGAATATCCAATGTCACCTTTGATCCGCAAAATTAATCCGACATCTCTTAGAACTGGCGCATCCAAAATCTTCATCTTCGACCACACCATTCGTCGCCAACCAATTGACTCCCGAGAGAAGCCTGCCTCTGATAGCACTGTCAACGTTCCTCCGTTAAACCTTCGTGGTCCCGTTCGACGCGTGCATATTGATCAATCATACCCCGCTGCACTCGAACGTGTCAGATATCATCTCCCGGATGAAGCCGAGACCCTCCTCAAAGGCCGCGTTCAAATAATCAACGTCTGGCGGCCAATCAAGACCATTCTAAAGGACCCATTCGCCGTCGCTGCTGCGAATTCCGTCGAGGAAGATGAGCTTGTGCCGATAAAGCTCGTGTATCCGCATCGTGTGGGAGAAACATTAGGTGTGAGACCTACGAAGGTTGAAAGGAAAGATGGTGGCCATAAGTGGTATTATGTGTTCCGCCAGACCCCAAATGAGGTTACGTTGATTAAATGTTTTGATTCGAAAGTTGATGGTAGAGCGAGACGAGTGCCGCATAGTGCTTTTACTGATGAGGAGTTCGAACACGAATACCCGAGGGAGAGTATTGAGGTTAGAGCTTTGGTCTTCCATCCTGATGATACTGCATAAATTGGATCCAAGAGCGGTTCTGCCTCCACGATTTGGCTGAGTAGTTACTGTATGACAAGAAAACGTGGAGGATTGCTGGACTGGATTGAATATCAAAGGCAAATTATGTTTCGAGTAGATTCTGTTTGAAATATAGGAAATAATGCAAATTTTTGTTGAATTTTCTGGACTTCGTTACGGTATTAATTAGAACAGCCATAAAAAGTGCTAAAATATCAGATACCTTATTTCCCGGCGCAAGTAACTAACCAATTCAAAATGTCATCCGAACAAAAAGTATAAAAGTTTTTTTGGTTCAGAATAGGGGTTCCACGTGACTTCAATTCAGGGGCTAGCCATGTATTTAAAGCTGACGCAGAGCCTCAATTGCTCTTTAAGATGTCTGTTGCTCATTTTATATTCAACATTTTGGATCAATTGATAAAATCGTCGTAAGCAACCGATTTGAGCGTTTGGTGGTCCGTTCCCTCACACATGCCTGCGTTTATTCCACGAGACGCTTCCTTTTTAGACATCAACAAATTGAGTTGTAGCACTGAACATGGGGAATAAAAATGGAAATAAATCTATAAATCGGGTGCTTCAAATCCTGATCCTTTCTGTGGGCGCATCGGTGCACCCCGCTAGTTAGCAACATCGGACCACATTGAGAATCATACGGTGACACCATCACTGATCATAAGACATCTCTAAATGCCGAAATGCAGAACTTTGTATTTAAGGAGATTCTTCATTTTTTGACTGTCATATTTTGCAAANAGCTTTTTTTAAATTTTATTTAATTTTAATATATGCAAAGCTTTTTTTTAAAAATTTTTATTTTTATTTAATTTGTTTGATTTATATAAAGCTTTTTTTGGAAACTTTAATTTTGTTCGATTAATTTGTTCGATTTATATAAAGCTTTTTTTAAAAATTTTGGCTTCGTTCGGTTCGTTCGGTTAATAAAAGCTTTTTTTGAAAATTTTTTGATTCGTACGATTGCTCGTTCGGTTTATTTGTTCGGTTTTGCTTTAGTAAAAAAAGTTATATTTAATGCGTACCGAATCTTATAACCTATTAAAAATAAAAGGCTCAATGGGATTAAATACCATAGATTAAATTATAAAAACTTTAACTAAACTTCGATCCCAAAACCTTCGTCCGTGGAAAGTAAAATCCTTAAATATTCTCCCCAAGTGAATTCAAGCTCTCAGCATGCAATGGGTAAATCCTTGACTCGCGTATTACCTAATCTGCCCTAACTTCTCAACAAAAACTTTTATTTTTAATTTATAAAACTGCAAGGTAAACATTATTATTTTCATCAATAATTTTAAATATTTTATTTTAAGCTTTCTAAAACTCTTTTTTTCGTAATTCTTCAAATGTCTTTGCTCTTAATACCTCGAGGTCGTATTTCAAATAAAGAGAGAGCGTTGTAGAAAGAATTGGTGGCGAAGGCTAAGTGGCAAATAAATACATATATATAGGCAAGTAAATCTGAGAGCTCACTCACATGGGAGAATTGTGAATTTAGATATTATGTTAGAGGCTTAAAAAAGCGAGATTTTGGATTATGATTATATAAGGAAATAAAAGAGAAATTATGGCCCGACAAGAGTGGGAGATGTGTTGCGCTCAAACTTATCTGCTTTTTTTAGACAAGGAATTAGGTAGCGTAATAGAAAAATGTGACACATATAATTCTGAAGTTGAGAATTTATAAAATAATTGATGATTTATTTGTTTTAATAAGTCAAAGCATAAATCTCATACTAAATTGCAACAAATTTGATCCTTGCCGCTTTTTCATTCTCAGATTATTAAACCAACCAATTTTATCCTTTATTTGCTTTTACTTTTTTATCAATCTTTACTTTTTCATCAACTTTTACTTCTTCATCAGCCTTTTACTTCTTTATTAATTTTTACTTCTTTATCAATCTTTACTTTTTTTATCAATTTTTACTTCTTCATCAACTTTTACTTCTTCATTAGCTTTTACTTCTTCATCAATCTTTACTTCTTTATCAGCTTCAACTTTTTCATCAATCTTTACTTCTTTATCAGCTTCAACTTTTTCATCAGTTTCAACTTTTTCATCAGTTTCAACTTCTTCATTAGCTTCAACTTTTTCATCAGTTTCAACTTCTTCATCAGCTTCAACTTTTTCATCAGTTTCAACTTCTTCATCAGCTTCAACTTTCACTCTATGTCGGAAACCAAACAACGGATACACAACATCAAACAAAACCTTTTCCAAATCGGAATCCTCAACAAGCCGCTTTCTCGTAAACTCGTCCTCGTATCCCTGTGTTAAGTCACGTGTTAGGATCTCGATTTTCTCATCTTCGGAAAAGATGTCGAGATTATAATTCCAGAATGTCTCTATGTTGTTTTCGATTGCTTTATGTATTCCTTCAGCAGCTGTTTCTACTATGGGGATTCCTAGTACAATGTCAGTGTCAGGATGTGTAAAGCCAGTCGCATGCGAAATTGTACCGCAATCACAAATGCTTCCTATAATCATAAAGTGTTAGCTCAATCCGGCGAAATTATATGAACGGAAAACTTACCTTGAGTTCCTAGAACAAGTTCTTTCTCCTCTTGCAGTCGCCTGTATCCATCCTCGTCAAGAGTCGGCTCACTTACAAGGCCCCATTCTGATTTCGCTATGAGAAAGCCATTGAAAGAAGCATAATGCATGACGCGACAGAAAGCTTCCTTTCGAAATAGGTGTCTTGCTATTCTCGAGATGAGCAACTGTAATCATACCAATAAAGAAAGAGCAGGCACATACAGGCAGCAACAACATCCTCTGGTCCATACAGATGCTATAGTGATAGCAAATCATCTTCCAAAATGTTGGAACTATTAATTGTTGTAAAACCCAATCTCATAAATCGTACGCGTTTCAAATAGATCCAGATTACTTGGACTGGAAATTGGTCATAAGAATCTAGAAATAGTTTTCGTTGAGCTTCCCGAGTTTCTTCTGGGAGGTGGCGAGTGTCGGAATCGATCTTGATCCGCATATAATGTAATCCACGAGCTTGATTGAAATCCTTTGTATCGAGAGATTTTCCAGCTTGATTGAAATCCTTTGTATCGAGAGATTTTCCAGCTTGATTAAAATTCTTTGTATCGAGAGATTTTCCACCTTGAGAGTCTTAGCCACCATTATATATACTGTACATGGACTTACTGAGCTCGAGGTAAAGCTTCTTTGCTTTCTCTTCTTGAAGAAATAATGCATACAGTTCGTCTTCCAAAAAGAGCCCACTCGACGGACTCGGCAGCGTTTCAGGAACCTCCTGTGATGAGGATGCTGAAGCCAATAACGTTGCTGCTTGTCTGAGTTTCATACGACCTTTAGCTCGATCATTGCTAATTTCAACCCCATTATGACTAGTTAGATAGTGATGAAGTGTCTTGTAAGTGGTACTCTTATTATGAAAAACAATCAAGTCAATTCGATGACTCTCCTCCAGCATGATGCCATTGATCTTATTGACATACTCTTCCGACAAAGGAAAGAATCGGAAACCAAACCTGTCACTTATCCCCCTTCGTCCCTCATTGAGAGGAACATATCTACCGTCAACGATCTGGGAATACGAGTGGAGTGCTTTACGGATGGGAAGATCTCTCAGGAACAGCCCTGCTGCTTCAGGATGGAGATGTGGCTCTGTGCAAACTTTATAAAGCCCTTCTCTCCTTTCTCGAATCGTCTCATCCAAATCCTCCTCAGGGACAGGGAGCAAGGAGGTCCGCAGCACGATCAGGAGTCTCGGTGTAATCGGAGCGAAAAGGTGGAATTCCGTGTAGACTGAACATTCTATTTTGCTAGTTACTGGATTGATTCTCTCTGTCTCTGCGCCCTCATGTATGCTATACGCATTCTGCGTGAGGAGAAATTCGTTGTCCGGGTCGGTGGGAGTCACAAGGGCCATGTAGAAGTGCTGGACATTGTTGATGAACCATTCCGCATCGTCAGGATAGATCCGCTTCCTCACCTTTTCCATCCACTCTAAGCCACCATCCATCTTCAAGTCGAGGATACCCTTGATGTTATCGAACCATACGTCCATGGGTTTCTTGATTCCCCTCCCCTTCATATATGCCAACATCTCTTCTCTGTCGTCCGAGTCGTAGTCACCCGTCTTGTCGTGGCAATAGCGGCTGTGAAACCCACTTCCTCGGTACCTCATAATAAAGAGAAACTTCCGCAAGGTATCTCGCTAGGGCCGTATAATCCACACCTCCGTCTTTCCCGCCTCGAACGCCTTGCACATAGTACTTATGACCTCGCCCGCTTGGGATTCGAGCACCGACAATTGTTCCTCGATATAATACTGCTTTGTCGATGCGCTTCTATCACGATACATCTCTATCATTCCAAATGTCTTCGCCACCGATGTCTCTGTGATCTCCGGCGCTTCGCCCGCGAGGTCGATCCCGTACAGCATCGGCTCGATGGAGCGCGATCGATTCTTGCGTCTGCCTTGCTTTTTCGACGTCCGAGGAGAAGGTGGTGGTTCGCCGGGATGCGCATAGTTTCGGAGGATGAAGCGGGGAATGAAGTGGTGATATTGTGATCTCTCTGCGACAGAGGCCAAGGAATCCGCCATCTTTTCGAGACGGGAGTTCTATTGACTGAATGAGCTTCAACGGCGGCTTCAACAAAGGTCGTCATCATACCTGTTACCACACAAATCCAATTGTGGTTTCGAAAGATCATGTCGCATTGAGGTTCTGTCGGGCACCTGGACGGCGAGGCTGAGGGTTTCGTATTTCGGCACGGTTGCGGGTTGGGGGTTTCCGCCGCGATAGACACGAATCGTATGGAAGAATCTGAGTTGTGTTTGGAGTTCTGCTGATGAGAGAACAGAGTGTTTCGTTGCGAAAGAGAAAGCCTCACTTTATCAGAGCTCGCTTGCTGGCCGCCTCGCCTCATATGGCCTCGTGCATACTCATATAATAAGCCAAACTTTATATTTGGAATTATAATTTTTTATTTAATATTATTATCGCTTTTTTCTAATTTATAATGTAATTTTAAGTAAGCTTTTTAAATATTAAAATATAAAATTTTAAAAATTTAAAATAATAATAATAAATTAAATTATAATAATTATTATTATTAAATTATTTTAATTAAAATCGAAAATATATCTTGCTTATTTAATAATTTTAATAATTTGAATTAAAAAAAAATTTTAAATGATTATTGTTGTTGTAAATCAAGTAATTTGAATTTTAAATTTTTTTAAAATTATTAAAATTATTAATAATAATAATAGTAAAAAAAGCAAAATTATAGCAATTTGTTTTGTTTACAAAATAATATTTATATTATTATTTTTTGCTTTGGAATTTTGTTCGTAATATTTGCTGGCATTACATTTGTTGAATCCGAGATATTTGCTAATATTTTTTGTAATATTTATTAATATTATTATTAGTAATAAAATAAAATATAATATAATAAATAACTTTCGTACAAAGAGTTAATAAACATTAATTTATAACACAAACTTATCGAATATAATAAATATTAATTAATTATATTTAAATTAAAATATTTTATTTTTTTTATAAAGCTATTTATAAAAATGAATATAATGTAAAAGCTATAAAATTGCTATGTGCTCGAGAAGCATTTAATATAAGTTTATAATTCAACAAGCTAAGCTAAGCGAAGAATGCCTAAGATTACAAATAATTAGATAATTATGTTATATAACAAATTAAGTGCCTAATAAAAATATATTTTGTAATAATCTTTCCAACTTAAAAAATTTTTAATAATTTATCGAAAGCAATATTAATAATATATTTTTTATTTATTATTTTAAAAAATTATTAAATTTTTTTTATTAATTTTTTTCGCGATAAATAATTGCTTTTTGCTATATTATATATTATATTTTGGTTCGTAGCTTTTTTTATTATATAAAATATTAAATTTATTTTATTTGTCACGGTTATATTTAAAGTATCCAATGCATTCGCTTAGCTAGCTTAGATTAGTTAGCGACTTATTTTATTAGGGCTCGCTTTCTCACGATAATAAATTATTTTTATTTTTTTTTTTTTTAATTTTAAGCATTTCCAATAATATTTAATAGCAATATTTTTCGTTGTTCATTATTTGTAAATTATTTAATTTATTAAATTATTAATTTATTGGCAACCAAAAATTATTAAAAATTTTAATTAAAAATTATTATTTATATAATTTTATTAAAATTATTAGCTTTCGCTTTATATTTCTTACGTTATTATATTGCAATATTTTTTATTTTTAGCAATATATATATTTAAAACTTTTTAAGCATTTTTATTTTAGCAAATATAAAAAAATATTATTATTTAAGCTAATAAATTTATATTATTTATTAAAACTTAATATTTATATAATTTGCAAATTTTATATAAATTTATTAATTTTATTAGCTTTGTTACAAATAATAATTTTGTTATTACAAATTTATATTTATTGTCGGAGCCACGGGATTGATTATGCTTTCGACGCGGGGCATAGCTTGTTATTGCAATATGCTTTTTACGTCGATTAAATAATTTTATATTAAAAATAATTTAAATAAAAGCGGGGCGAAAAATATAAGCAAAATATTGCTGCACGTTATTGCTTTTTAAGCGATTTCGATAATTAGCCAAATTTTATAAATTAGGCCAACTATACGGGATCACACGTGAGATTAGCTAATATAATTATTAACATTAATATTTTAAATGTTTTGCTAAATTATATAAAATTAATAAGCTTAATTTTTAAAAAAATATTAAATATTATTTATTTTTAAATAAAAATTTATTATTTTTTTAATAAAAATAATTATTTTTTATATTTTGTTTTATAATTTATAAATTAAAAATAAAGCGTAGCGATTCTTAATTGTTTTGCTATTTATATTTTTAAAATTAATATAAAATCTTAGCTTTTTGTTAACTTTTAATATAAATAATTTTAGGCTAGCTATTAGCAATATTAATAATTTAATAAATTTTTTTTTTAAATTTTTATTAATATATTTTTTAAAAATCGCTAATTTTTTAATTAATATCAAATATATTAATTTAAAAGTTAGCTTTTTTTTTGGTTTTATAAATATTTTGTAATTTTATAATTAATGCTTTGAAAAAGCCTCGCTTAATAATTCTTCGAGAAATAATAATTTATATTTTTTATACGTTGCTAATATTTGCTTTAATACAAAGGCCTAGGTAAGATCCTTGTTTTCGTTCTGTAAATTTGCATATATTTTTCTTAAAATAAATAAATTTTTTTTTATTTTTTTAAAATATTTTATAATTGCTTTTATATTGATATTGGTTTAGCAATAATATTTCTTTCCGCTAATTTATTTGAAAATTATAAAGTTTTAATTAAAGCATATCGAAAATTAATTTTAAAAATTTTTATTTTTTTTTTTTTAATTTTATTTTTATAATTTAAATTAATTAAATTAAAACTAATATGTTTAATATATTTGTTTTTTGCTTTTATTAACGTTGGTTCTATTTTATAAATTATTTTCCTATAGTTCGAACTTATTTTGCTATTGTTTGCAAAATATAAAAAATATAATTTATTTTTTCGTTTAATTTTTAATTTAATAATTTAAATAATGCTTTCGTTAATAAAATTTTTCGTTGCTTTCGAGTCGATCAACGCTTATAATTTTCGTTTATTAATTTTGATATTTAAAAATAATTTTTTTTTTTGTTTTTATTATATATAAATATTCGCTATATAAATTTCTAGGTTTTTTGTAATTATTTAGGGGTAATTTATTATTCCCAAAATTTTTTAATTTTTTAGCTTTATAATTATTATTATTATATTTTTAGGTATTTTTTCTAATAAAATCGCTTATTTATATCGAGGTTAATAGCCTATATTATTTTTTAAAAATTAATAAATTATATAATTATTATATAAGCAGCTGCTTTAATATAATTATATATATTTTGGATAATTAATTTTAGCTATATTATTTAAGCTTTCCTAATTTTTTTAATTTTATCAAAAATTTTAAAAATATATTATTTATTGCTTTAATTTATTGCTATTTTATAATATTTTCGCTTTTACTAAGCGCAAATTTTTTTAATAATTAATATTTTTAATTAATTTATTTTGGTATTATTAGCTTTTTTTTAAGCTTTATTTAGTGGCAATTTTTATGCTATTTATTTATTTATTAATTATTTTCAAAATGTTTTCTAATTTTTTTTATAATTAATTATTTTATTTTGTTTGTTTTTCAAATATTTAATAAGATTTTTTCGTTCCTTATATGTTCTCTAATATAGCTTCCAATAAATTTCGTATATATTATATATAATTTCAACTAATTTTTAATATATTTTTTTAATAAATATTTTGCTTTTTTCGATAGCTTTATTTTAATATATTTTTAGGAATATTTTCGAGGTTATATTGTGCTTTGTAAAGTTTTTTGTCGAGCTGCTATTAATATTATTTTTGTTAATTTTAATAAAATTTTGAGCTTTCGGAAATTATTTAATAAAAGTTATATTATTATTTTTTTAATTTAATAATTCTTATTTATTTTTATTAATAATTCAAATTGCGTTTAATTTTATTTGCTTTTTAATAAATAATATTATATTATAATTTTTTCGAAATTTTCCAAAAATAATATTAAGCTTTTTTTTATATTTTTTCTTTTTAAATATTTGCTATTTTTTATTATTATAGCAATCTCGTGCTATATAACCTAGCTTTTTATATTTGAAACAAATTTAATTTTTTATATATTTTTATTTTTTTATAAATGTTATAATTTTTTTAATAATAATTGCTTTAAATTTTTTTTTATAGCTTTTTTTTTCTATTTTCTTTAGGATTTTAACAATGTGCTTCGGAGCGTTTTATATTATAATATTTTTTTCGTTTTAGATTTTTCTTATATAAGCAATTATTAATATTTATTATTTTTTTAATTATTGCTTTTAGTTTTATAAGCTTTTTTTTTTCGAGCAATTTTATCTTTTATTTTATTTTTAAGCTCGGCATAATATTAAGCATATAAAATAGCGTTATTTTATTTGGTTCTAAAAGCTTTTTTTTTTAAAATTTAGTAATATAAATCGCAGCAAATTTCTTTTGTTTAAATAAATTTAAGTTTTTAACAACCTTTGCTATTTTGTCGATAGCTTTAAATTATTTTTTAAATTTTTTTTTTTAAATTTATTAAAATTTTTAAAAATTGTTTGAATTTTTTATAATATAGCATTTATTAACTTTTTTATTATTTGCTCGATAATTAATATAATTGTTTGTAAATTTTTTAATTTAATTTAGCGCTGGTTTCTTAAACAAAATAATAGCGTAAAATATTTTTTTGATATTTAATAAAAAATTTTTTTTATAAAAAAACAAGAAAAGCTTAAGCTAAAATAAGAATTTATTAAAGCGAGCTTTTTTGCCATCGAACAAAACAAATAAATAAATCTTAATAGCTAAGTTTAACTTTTTAATTTATATTAAAGCGTTTGGCATAGCAATATTGTTGATCAAGTCGGCTTTATTTTTATTTTTATTAAAATTATAAAAATTTGTAATTAATATATAAATTAATTTTTTTATATAAATATCGTTGTTGGGTGCTTAAAATATAACGTACCAAATATTTTTTATATTAAATATTTTCTTATAATAATGTAAGATAAAAACGTCACCGACACCTAAGCTAAACCTTAACGAATTTATAAAGCATATGAAATCCGGAAACGGCTATTAGCTATAAGCGAAAACCAAAATTATTAGCTATAAGCAGAATTTAGCTATAAGCGAAATTCGAGATTATTAGCTATAAATAGAATTCGAATACGGCTATAGATTTTATTTTTATTTTTTAAATATATATAAATAAAATTAAAGTTTTTAAAAAAAAAAAATTTTAGCGTTTAGTTTAAAAATATTAATATATTTATATATAATTCGTTAATGATTTATATCCGATTCGTTATTTGATCCAAGTTTCCCTTAAGTTATCCTGAAGTACCTTACAATAAATTAATAGCAATAATTTTACAAATATTATAATTAAATCAAAAGCTTATTTTATATTAAAATATTTAATTAATATTAATAGGATTAATTTTAAAGTAGCAAAGTAAATAAAGCATAAAAAAAATAAAAAGATAGCCCTAGCTTTTATTAAGCTAGAAAATATTTGGGATTTATTTATTTATTTTTTTATTTTTTTATTTTTATCAAATATGTTCGACAAAATTTTTTTAATTTGGTCGATCGGACCAATCAAAATAAGTTTAGCTATTTTATATTTTAATATTGCCAATATTAATAATTATATTAATTAGACTTAAGCGTGGTTCTAAAAAATTAAGCTAATTCTTAAGATTCGGCCAATCCTCAATATCGCTTGGGAAATAATAGCACGCGGCAATATTTTGTTTTATATATTGCTCTCGCTTTTATATAGTTTATTTCTAATAAAAGAATTTACTAACAATATAAGCATATTTTTAGCAACTAAAATATGTGCCCAATATCAAAGCAATTCCTGTGCTTCGACAAATATTTAAAAAAAAATTATTTTATTTAATTTTCAAATTTAATTAACTTTATTTTAAAAATTTTAATTTAATTATTTATAATTTTTTTTAATTTTTGCAAATTATTTAAAATAAAATTAATGTTATTAGCAATTACATTTCAAATAAAAATTCAAAATTAATTTTTATAAGCAAGTTAGCAATATATTAATAAATTTTTAATAAAATATCAATTTATTAAAATTTTGCTATAATTTTTTTATTATAATTTAAATTTTTAAAAACAAAATCAAAAGCAATTCAAATTATACAAAAACAAATCCAAAATTTATAATAATTAATATTATATTTTAATATTATATATATAATATATTTAGTTTTTTTATGCAATTCGAAAGAAATCTTATAAAAATTAATTAAATATTTTAATAATTTACTAATAAAATCTTATTAAATCGCATATTTCGTTTTTAACATAATAAAAATAGCAATAATTTATTAAAAATAAAAATTAAAATTAATATTTTCAGCGAAAATATTTTAATAATTTTTTAATATATTTAATGCAAAAAATATTACGAGCTTTAATATTAGAAAGAAAAAGAAACAAATTATTAAATTAATAATTAAGCTTAAAAAAATATATATATTAGAAATAAATTTTTTTAAAATAAAAAATTTAAAATTTAAATTGCTAAACATTAATTAATAATTATTTAATAACAAAAAATTAACAAAAAGTTTATTGCTTAAATAATTGCAAAAAAATTTTATTTATATTTTTTTTTTTATTTTTATTATGTTTTTGTTTTTTTAATAATTTGTTTTATATTTAATTGCATTTTTCTAGCTTTTTTAATTGCGCGAACCTGCGAGATAAAACTAAGTTATTTTGTGGAATTTTTATCTATAAATAATAAATTAATAATTAATAATATTTTAACAAAAAAAGAAATTATTTATTTTGCAAATTTAATTTAAAACAAATTATTAAAAAAATTAAAATTATTAAAAAAAATATAATTAAAATTTTTTAATAATATTTAAATTATATAAATAAATAACTTAACAATTTGTTAACAAATAATTAGCGAAATTATAATTAATTAATTATCGAGAATTATAATTATAAAAACAAAATTATACTAAATATATAATAAAAAAATTTATAATCTTTTTTATTATGCAAATATATTATCCATGAAAATTNATATATATACAAATAATAATAAGAAATATATACGAAATATAATTTTTAATTTTTTATATTAATTATATATAAAAGTTATATTTATTTTATTATTTTGCAAATAGCTTTTTTTAAATTTTATTTGTCGGGATATTGGTATCTGACACCGGAACTCGATGTTTCGTACGAAGCCTTGGGTAAAAAAAAAAAAAATTAGATTTATAATATTAAATGTTTTATATAAAACATTTTAGGCCATATTTAAAAACCAAGCAAATAATTAGAAATATGCGAAATTAAAACCCAAATCTCGTACAAAATTTTGATTAGAAATATATATATTATATAAATAACTTTATAAAAAAAATAAAATAATTTAATTTAAATATAGCTAATTAATATATATTATAATTAATAAATTTGTGCTATAAATTAATATTTATTAGCTTTTCGTACGAGAATTATTTATTTAATTTTATTTATTTTATTATTAATAATAATATTAGCAAATATTATAATAAGCATTAGCAAATGCTTTAAATACAACACGAGTGTAATGCCAGCGAGTATTACCAATACTATTTAATTTTGATATATATAAAGCTTTTTTTAAAAATTTTTAATTTCGTTCGGCTTATTCGTTCGATTTATTTATTTAATTTATATAAAACTTTTTTTTAAAAATTTCTAACTTTGTTCGATTTGTTCGATTTATATAAAGCTTTTTTTAAAAATTTTAATTTCGTTCGGTTAATTCGTTCGATTTATTTGTTCGGTTTTGCTTTAACAAGAAAATTATATTTAATATATATTAAATCTTATAATTTATTTAAAATATAAAAAGCTTAGCAAGAATTGGACGTTATATATTGCTATATAAGCTTTTTATATAAATTATAGTTTTAAAATCTTTGTTCGTGGAAAATAAAAATCTTAAATATTTTCTTTAAATAAATCCAAGTTCTTAGCATAAAGTGGGTAAATTCTTAACTCGTCTATTACCTAATCTGCCCTAACTTCTCAACACGCTATATATATCATATAGGTATTACATAATGATTAGGGATGTACTGTACAATGTATCGTGGCTGACAGAAGATTGAGCGGATGGCTAGAGAGTTGCGTCGAGAGATCCACAAATTAATTCAGCAAAGAGATGTTCATTTAGAATGGAGAGAGCATACAAAGGCATTTTAGCATCTGCGGATTTGCAGTGACCACTTGTTACGTGGGAGGTCGCTCCTTTACACATTTGGGAAGACAGAATTGCGCTATTGCACTAATCGTTCTGTACTTCATGTACATTCTACTTCAGTTTCAAATATGCGTAGCCCAACTTTCGTAAAAACAACTTGTAAAGGTTTGATATGTTTCCCAAACGCCACATTGGAGGTTCACATTTGAATTATATATTGATCTAAGTATAACGACTCGAAACTGATAACAGTCTCCTATTGTTAACCAAATTAATCTTGATGAAAACAATTTATATTTGAGATCACTCCAATTCTTGCCCAAAGCTGAATTAATGAACTTTCAAGGAAGCCCATATATTCACTTTTGGACTGCAATGTAATGTTCCCTGGCTTTCGGAATTGGGATAAGCTGAATAAGTTACAGGTATTTCAGGTGAGCATCCAACGTATCAAACCTGAATACTAAATAGCCAGGCAATTATCTATAAACTCCTAATCCGTCTCGTTCTCGATCTCAACTCCAGTAAAGAAAACATCCAACCTGATTTCAAACCACCATTACCACCACCACGATGTCTTGCGACTCGGTCAACCTTGTCTCTCCGCCAAACTCCTCCTCATCTGAAGAAGCAGGACAGTTCCCACGTTTCTCAGAATTAGAATACAAAATCAAGGCTAAGATCTGGAAATATGCTGTACAGGGGCACAGTCCGCGAGTCGTCTTCGTAACAGTGGATGATTATTTCCTCCCCAACGAGAACCCGAAGATGAAGAGCAAAAAGCCTCAGGTCATCTGCCGTACAAAAGGCACCTGCAGAACACCGGCTCTTCTTCACACTTGCATCCAATCTCGAGATGTGGCATCAAAAGTCTATAGCCTGTGCTTCTCTGCCGCGTTCGGATCCAGACCCGTATATTTCGATTTCTCGCGCGATGAGCTTTTTATGAAGAATCTGGATGTGCTGCACTCGTTCAATGAAGCGGAGAGGATTGGAAGACTGGAAGGGCAGATTGTACTTGAAAGCCAAGAAAAATTGCGCTCACTTTCTATTGGCGATGATATTCTGCTTGGGGTACTTCCGCCACTGTTGGAATGCTACTACAAGCTCAAAGATGTCACCTTGAAACATACCAAGCCCGGATACTATACGCAAAAGGACATAAGGGATCGGGAGGTCTCTGAAACCCTTCGTATTCGAGAGGCATGGCAGAAAAAGCTTGGTGCCAATATCACTGTGAGACTACCTACGGTCCAGTTCGTTGAGGGATCGGTGTTGGAAGGGAAAATTTCGCAGGCAAAAGCACCGGGAGCAGTAAGTTGACAGAAGACCATCTTGTTATAATAATTATAACTCAGCTAACTTGTAATCAGATGATTCAGCGAAATCAGGCAAAATGCAAGAAGAGAAAAAGGGAAGAATTGCCGACTGCTGAGCCTCCTCGAGAAAGAAATAAAGGTCAAGATTTCATGAATCCGATTGTCATCGATTGAAGCATTGTTTGGTATCTCGGTATTATGTTTCTGAGAATACAAGTTCCGGCTGTAGAAGCAATGGTATCATTCATTAGATGATGGAGATTGTTCTAGGCTCATACATTAAATTGGATGTTGGAATATCTGGATATCCGAATGGCTTGGGAAGTTTCTGTACTCAAAGTTTGGTTCTTCAAGCATCTATGGGTAAGATCCTCCCCATCCAGCTGTACTTCGCTCTGCAGCTGCTAATTAAAGAGATAGAGGCTTTTATGTGATCACGACCACGCACATTACCTCTTACTTCTAGATGTACCGCAGGACCGATTGCCACTCTATTGTATTTCAAATACTACTTTGTCACAACCGTTCTTATTCTACCTACGATGCTGTGACTTGCTGACTGTGTGAATAATCGCATCAATGATATACCCTACTTCTAATAATGTGTTGTTACGTGAGATTAGCAGCTGATTCGCTTTCGATGAGAGGCTTTGGGACAAATCTAGGCGTTTCATCCATATGCTACAAAAAACTGGTTTGTTGACAGTATTTTTTATGTCGAACTAGCTGATAAACCGAGACCCTAAGAAGTAATGGATGCGTAGCTGCTGTTATTCAATCAAAACCCGTGGATCTGTACGGTTATCGTTTCCTATACTTCCTGACTAATTCCAGCACAGAAGGGTTGTGGCCTCGAGGATAACAATCGGAAAGCCACAAGCCCAGCAGACCGCTTCTACCAAATAGAAAGATTGCAGTTCCACTCGCTTCAGGAGCGAGGATAATAATCTGAAGGCCAGTTCACCGAAGGGAATGATGGTGGCTCCAGTCCCCCCGGGATTGACCAAGCGTCGAAAGACCTCCAATTCAGAACCAACTCTTTGGCCTGTACTATAAATAAGAGATAGAGCTACACTGGTAGTTTTCCGCAGAAGACAATTCTTCTATGTCAGGCATAGATATAAATGATGAGTTGGTAAGCTGCTAGGTACCTAGGTATTATATTCAGCACGTGACAGTACTGAAGACTTGTACACCCACCAGGAATGACTCACAAATAAACTACCTCCTGAGTGAATCCCTCCACCACCAATGTAGACATCGCGACAAAGTAGGTCAAAATACCCTCTTGCAACCACCGTACACGGTGGTTTCTTAACTGGAAATTTTATTCAACTTATTCTTACAAATGCCTAGGTCTAATGCCGTTCAACCACCGGCGGGCCGCGCCTCTACCACCTTCAAACTCCCAACCACCTGCAACTCTACCAATACCTCCAAGGACCCTACGAATAAGACTCTAAAGCCAGCTTGTCATGCCCCAGCCATGCCGGGTTCAATATTTGAGCCCGCTCACGAGTTTACACTGTTTTCAAAGCTACCCGTTGAACTGAGACACAAGATATGGAAGGAAGCACTTCCGGCTAGTCCACGAGTCGTAAAGGTCTTGAAACTCCATGGCAGTCAATATATGGTGGGGAAGGACGGTAAGGGGGTGTTCAAATGCAAATTGAAGGTGGCATGCACTATTCCAGTTGTTCTCCATGTCTGCCAGGAATCCCGTCGGGAGGCGTTGAGAGTTTACACTTTAGCCTTTTCCAAAAATCTCGATGGGAGACCTGTATATTTTGATTTTTCTCGCGACGAGCTGTTTTTGAAGGACTGGCATACTGTCCACGCGTTCGACCTTGGGGATTGGGCCACAGGTGAACTTACACAACAGCTGCGATTTCTCATTATCGGTGGCCTGCGAGATGCTCGAATGGGCGATTTTGTAGCCGATGAGTCCTTGAGTAATCTTTGGGCTCTTGAACAAGTTATCCTCGAGGCATCATGGATACACGGACTCCCCGTTGGTCCAAGTGAAGAATTAGTATCAGCTACTCTCAATACACAATGGAAGGATAAGATTAAGGAACACTTGGGCAAGCATAGCAAAGACATCCTGTTGCCCAAGGTTGTCTTTCTTTCCAGAAAAGAGATCAAGGCTGAAGTCCATAAGATATGTGTAAAGGCTTCCGAATCAAGTGCCAGTATGACGCTACTAACATACCGCCAGAAAGAGTACGTGAAAATGGTGAAGCCGAAGGCTTCCCGGCGAATTAACAAATCGTTTGTATACCGTAGTTGATACCATACAAGTTACCCAAAGCTGTAGACACTGACATCATGCCAGACGTACGACGATGAATCCGCTTCATCCTTCGTCTTTCGAGTAAGGGGAAGGTTTCGAGGGCCTAGACACTTCCGCAGTATCATCAGCTTTGTCTTCTGGTGGATACATGAGTGATAGGGACATTTTTTGGGCGGGTGAATGGTCATTTCTACATAAATTGTTGAAATTTCATTTGCAAATGGAGGAATTTCAAGTCTTGCCAGAATAAAGATGCCTGTGGAAGTTTTCCAGCTTTTCCCCCCCAGCTTTCTGTTTTCTCCCTTTTCATATCGACTTTACGGTTAGTCGACTTAAGAGTCGCTGAGTGCGCCACTTTGGGATAAAATCCTCACCAAAAACTTATAGCATCTGTATCATTTTCCTAACATCACATGCCCTATCAAATGCTTCGCCCTTTTAATTTACAATTACACCTATAATAGAAGTCTGAACGTGGACAACAGTAAATGATTCTATGATCTATGATCTAGGGCTATATGGTGGGTTCGCTCAGGTCACATGCCCTGTAAGCCCTAGTGATGCCTAAGGCCATAACATATTCCCTACATCCAAGGTAGAATACACTACAGCATCAGCAACCATTTCTTACAGTAATAAAACTTTCCAACGTTTGTAATAGAGCAATTCGTATGACAAGTGCCCAATCACAATACTGCTCCAGAAAATCATTTATTACTTTCTACGGCCTTGGCTTCTCGTCCCTGGCCAGTTAGCGCTTCTCTTTAGGTTCTTCTTCCGAGTTACATATCTTCAAGGTTGAGGTAGGCAAACGTATTTAAGAAAGCTCGAATCTCAAAGTATTTCCTACCTAATTAGCACCCCAGCTGTCTAATCTTAGCATTTCAATATTTCATGGTTGATTTGTAATATGAGAGTTTGGATATGCTCTTCTCTATGGTGAATTGGATCGATGCACCAATGCTCTCATTTCTTTTCTCTTTTAAACCCCTGGTTCCGTCTAGACTTCCTCATAACATACCAATAACGCTCTTCGCAATAAAGTTACGGAAAGATAGCTTCTATGTGAGTTCTAGTTAAGCGTTGAAGTTGGGAAAAGGAAATGCAATGTGGGGAATTCGTTAAAAGTTTTCACTGTTGTGGCACAAGTACGGAGTAAAATTTATATGTGCTTATTTACTGGCCGCTAATAGTGCCAGTTTAAGACATTTTGGGCATTTGAAGAAGCTATTGGTTGGTGAGTTCTTTATTGTACAACAGGAAATCAAGTCGCTAGGCCAGGCATTGAAGAAATATCGTATCCTAGGCAAAGTGACCGCGCTGTAACTCCCTCTCATAGTTCTATTCAATCCCATGTCATACGAACATATCTTGCGGCCTTTTTATATCTCTGCCTCTACTGAGCATCTTAAGCATTATGTGTACTCAGAAGTGCTTAGATACGTAAACTTTGGCATCGAAGGTATGTGTTGTCCAGTCTGGTGGAGGTGAATGATTTTTGAAGCGACCCTTGTTTCTGAAGTCACGATCTCTATAGTCGCCCTATTCTGTTCGACTTCGGCACATTTCTGGTGCAGCTTTACAATGACTTCTCTCAATCGATCCAAATTGATTGAGCATTGCAGCAATGCGTGACGCAAGAGCACAATGAGGATGCCGAAAGTCAGGCTACAGCTAGTCGAGGGAATTAATCTAGATACTTATCGAAATAGAAGGCATCGCAGATCTGGGGCATGCTATTATCATCACGCGGAGTAATGTTGGTGGAAATTAAATCTGTCAAATTCGTTCGGCTTCAAGATAGCTTCAGAAATCTCCATTTCTTCTCCAATGCCAAGGGGTTGCCTGCGTAACTAAAGGCATGTATAGCTGAGATAGTATTCGTCATTTGGACATGTGGAGGCGGAGTTACCGCAGTATATTCATTTAGTTCGACTATTTTGAGTACCAAACGCAAAGACGAGATGTATTTCTACCCTCATGACACTATCAGCTATGAGCACTTGATCCATTAGTGTTAATAATGTTAACAGTCACAGTGCCTGGGAATAGAAAGAAGGATAGCCTTGGTTTGACCGAAGAGCTTGCAGTTTGGCTGCATAAGGTGAACAGGTTCAACAAATTAATTCCAAAATTGGTCCCAGCTGAAAAGTAGTAACTTCAATAGAGCCCAAAGCATGATGCAAAAAAATCATCTAATTATCAGTGGTTGCACGAAAGTTTGCGCGTCTGTGGTACGGAAAATTAGGAGGCCCTGATGTTGAAAGAAGAAGAAACTGTCAGAAGAAGATAAATAACCTTCAAATGAGCCTGTTTTGCAAGCGTTTAGTAGGCTTCAGTATCACGAGAAATTGAATGTGCACCTGGAATTGCTATATGGTTTAAGTGATTTTTTACATACTAGCGTTGCACAATAAGCAGAGAACATGGAATTTACACTTTTTGGAGTTAAGTTCAAAAGTAATATAATTTTCTAGATTAATATCCTAAAACAGCACAGAAATCCCTTTTGCCAATATCCTTCAACTGTATTCAAAGCTCCAGACTAGCAAACGTATAGAGTTTATAGCCGCTTATCCAAAGCGCTGTCTCTCTGAGAACACCTCAAGTACGTAAACTTAGGATACGTGATAGTACCTCCTCTAGTCAGGCTGTAAATTCTTGTCAGGGAGCGGTAGACTCACGGGGCCGTCACAAGACCCGCACGGGTATATTATGGTTGAGGACTAGTACAATAGTGGACGGATCTGGGAAAAGGGGTAATACAAGGGCCGTTGGGTCCCCGGAGGGGCTTCTTAGCTTTTAGTCTTGTCCTAGGAATACATATATTGTGGCTTCTTCACTCTGTTATATCTCGCACCTTACAATTCTAATAACTCTATGAAATGGGATACACCAAGGTAGCCATATCCTCCTCGTCCTGGACATATGCCTCGGGTAGCTTTACCACTACTTCCTGCACAGAGGCGAACCTAAAAATTATGGCAATGATTCTCCTTGCCAAGTCAGTGTCTGAACCCCATAATATCCAGTCAATAATGATCCAGCAAGATTATCTAGATAGATCGGCGATAGAAAACAACTTCCCTTAGGTACAGTGTGTACCAGCTCGAGCTCTCTACGTCTTGTTAGGACCAGGTATTCAGAATCAGGCCATTACGATGCTTGGCCCAATAAAAGGCGTCACGTATCCCAGGCATCCCAGCATCAAATAATTCAAATCCAATATTGCTGGCTAGCTCTCGGAGTCGTAGTAAGCTCTCATCAATGAACTGTCAACCAGAGTCAAAGATTCTCGTATGGCATCCACACCAAGGGTCGCCGTTCTCGTCCAGTCCATTCACTCGAGTGAGCTCGCACATTATTTGGCATTGCTCAGTAAACTCAAATTCCCAGAGCTTGGGCACATCTCAGCAGGAAGTCTGCCGAATGATTTGAAGGCTGCAGTATTTACTTGTTGACTTGCCCCGGATATTTGAGATGCCGCAGTTGAAGATTGTAATGCCCTACTAGCTAGAGGATTCTTGATTAGAAGGCTGAGGATTCTCTTGGAAAGGTGATCCAACCAGCTTCTTTTGTCGTTATAACTATTATCGCAATCGTTGCGCCAGCCGACTCAGGGAGTTGTAGATGCCACAAAACCAGAGCCTATCTGTCATTGGGATCTTCAAAGGTCTCGGCTGCTGGATGTGCCGGTGATATGCGCATGGAAACATCCTGTCTGAACTCGCAAAAGCGTCAGTCCCCTTTCCTAATTAGTTGGGAATATTATTGTTTCGAGGGGTTGGGGCTCCTTCGAATGGGCATAAACTTGGAGAAACATGACGGTAGTCTGGATCTTCTAAGATGAACTGAATATTCTAAGGCAGAACCCTTCTTGAAAGCGTGTAGCAGTGACGGCTCAATAGCTCCAGGAGAACAGGAAGACTATCCAAAAGTGTTTGGTGCTGATGTGTCAGCCGAAAATGGGATTTCGCTCCTTGATTTTATTTCTTTCACTCCTACGCTCCCTTTAAGCCGCCAACAGTTCTATGTTTGGGCACATTCATTTATTATGGGAAACACACCCATTTACCATGACTCAAGTCATCGCACTCATTTCATCATAAATAGCTACTCTAGGACAGAATCAATTCAATTACTATTCTCACTAAAAGGACCAAAAGTCCAACGTGATGGGAGTATGAATTCCTTTTTGTAAAAGTAATCGAAGCAACTCGATTGTTTGTAAAAACGTATGACCTCAGAAGTTACTCCGAAGCCGACACCATGTAGGTCATCTCTTGTGGGGGTAGTGAGGTCGAAAGGTACGTGTATTAGATAAGAATAAAGAATCGCGATGGTACTTGTAGCTAGAGCGCCGTCCTTGCTTCGCTTAACCAATTTATAGAAAAATTGCTAATATTAAATAACTAAAATCCAACTTCTCATATATAAAATTTATAGAGTTTTCCCTTTATTAGTTCTAGTCCTCTTACTCTACCCATGCTCTAGCGCTCTCAGGTAATGTATTGACATGTTCAAAACTAATCATATACAGCCTCGGGTTCTTACGTGCTGCATCAATGTGTTGGCAATAATTTAGGGTCACCTGGTGTAACCTTACTTTCAGAGTGCTTAACTGAGCGTTTTATATTAGCTATAACTTTCCTCTATCATATATGTTACTCTTTCAAAGACTGTTGACTTCAAGACTTATTCGTCTCCCCTGTAAGATAGTATCCATGCACCAGGTAAGCTGGAAGAAAATCTTGATCCATGCTCCAGCATTCCTAGTGTACCCTTGTCAAAATTCCTGTGGGTAGGACATAAATTTCAGTTCAAGAACAACATATAGCGAAGTCCCCCGGCTCATGTATCATGACAGTATGCTGGTCTATTCATGTCCATGTTAAGGGGAGTAGAGTCCCATAAGAAACAATACGTGATATACTACTGTAATAATTCGCCAGATTTATCCTATTAAGTAGCAATATGATAATGACTACACGAAGAAGCATTTCCTCCATTCCAAAGCCACCCCACCCAATAGTCACCAGACCCCCCATGACTAAGCGCACTACAAGAAGTACTCTTTCCACCCAGACAATCGAATATAAATCAATTGAGGGGGATTAGGAATCGGCCATCCGGTATTGTGACAGGTGGAGAGGACTTGTCGACTCACAGAATTCTGCACAGCTTGAAAAGTAGCTTGCGGGATATTTGGATAAACATCTGGCACAACAATATACAGATTCTCTAGTGACCCAAATCTCAAAACCATACTTCCAATATTCCGCGCAAGGGCGCGACCATCGCTAAAAAGAGGATTAAAACCATGTCCAATACAGACTGCACCAATTGACTGTCTGTGGAATACATTAGGATGGCGCATTGAGTCCCAAATATCCCGCTCAGTCCAGCCCTCCATATTCACGATATCAATGGATGGATTATAGTAGAACTGATTGTATAAAGCAGGATTCTCATCGTCGAATCCGCACCTGTAATACGCCCGAGCCACCATTCGAGCTTCTTGGCTGACTCGCATAATTGGGATATCAGCAGCTTGGTGCATCACAGGAGGCCCACGCAGATGATAGACACCCGTGACTGGATCGAGACCCTCAACGCGGCCAACTCCACAGTCGATTGTTCGGCGGCCCGGTAGAGTTTCACCCCAAATTTGCAATCGAAGTTCTGGGGGAAGTCTGCCGAATAAAAAGAAGAACTGAGCACCACTTATGGTCCAGCTAGAGTGACCAACCAGAATGGATGGCTGTCGAAGCAGTGAGGCTTTGTCTTTATAGAGAACCAAAGCGTTTGACACAAGCTGCTTCAAAGGATCAGTATGCCTCGACGATGGAGTCTGTGTTTCTTGCCCAGAAGAGCTGCTGCACGGAAAAGCTGTGATTGGTATTTGGGATGTCGATGGTTTTTTGTGGGATACCATCGTGGAGAGTGTACTCAGAATATCTGCCATTGTGTGCTGAGTGCTTTTGCCACTAGGGTGGAGTCTCGTAGGATGTTATTGTCTAAGAATCTATTAGAATCAAGAGACCGAGAGAACAGTGTATTAGTGAGTGTACTTAGTCTAGCAATGGAGCTGACAGCTTTGCTGGTAGATCTTACGGATATTGGAAGGTCCTTTTTGGATACTTTCTACGTGATCGAGGTAGTGATCGTCGCCCAAACTTTTTGATTTTGTTCGAGGTGATTGTCAATATCAAAAGGCAAAGAGCCAACTAAAGCGATGGAATCTCAGCTCTGTGTAAGTCTTTGGTAATTGTTGAGGTCAACCTCAAGAATCTGGTAATTTGGCAATCTATATCCCTGAACAAATAACAGTGAAGTACACCTCAAATCACCGCTAACTGAGCCACATATTATGGAAGCGGTGAATTGTGTTCTTCTCTTAGCTTTCGAGACAAGTGAATTGAACAGGCGGTTTGCCATAGGCTTCGATTATCATCAAGCCCTTGATGTTTTCTCATAATGACAAACGAAACAAGGTTATCATTAAATTTTTATGCCCAGAAATGTGGGCTTATATATTGTCAGATGTATTCCTGGAGAGAAATCTCACAAAGAGCCCATATATCATGGGCCACGAGGGTATCCCTTTGTCTAGTAGGACAACTATAGCAAGAGGAAAATGTAATTTGAGATCCTAATCTCAGGTAAGATTGTCCTTATTCCTCAACTCCACCTGTCGAGGACTTCACTATTATGAACTCAACATTTCTAGGTGTGCTGGCCGGTGCTTCTGAAATGATGGGCATCCTCACTAGAAGAGCTATCACAGAGAGAAAGACAACACTGGAAGTAAAATCTCAATAAGTCGACAGTTAGATGATATACATTTCTCTATTGTGGTCAATAAGAAAGGAGAAGTTCCTTATTTCTAACGTTCCAATTAAAATATGATTTATTTACTCACTTCTTTCTCCAGACGTACCGCAGCATCGGGTCGCAGATATTCCTGGAGGTGTTTTGCCCTTACATCTAGGTTTACTTCGATGTTGACGAACTAAAGCCATTTAAGCCATTTCTTATTTATACCCATTAAGTGGCTAGCAAACTACCTAGGGATAGGTTGTGATCTTTGGAAATCCTGTTCCGGCAAGGCTGGAAGAATACCTCATAGGCCGGGGGATTTCTCAATGACGACGAGAAGCTGTTTAATGAAACTAGGGTGATTGGGAGTTCCTAGGGCATACAGCCAATTTCCATGGCAGTGCATGTTACACTATACGCTGTATCATCGAGCGCCCCATAAGGGTTGAAGAGTATCTCCAAAACCCAAGCGATATATCCTCAGGCCAATATGTCGCGGTATTGTGAGGAACAAGGCCTGTTTAGCTACTGCGCGGAGTTCAGCATTTGGCTCAGTTGCAGTTGTCGCTGCCATGACTGAGGATTCGGAAATATAACTTTGCAGCCTCTTCGCAGACTTTGGGTTTGGCTGCAATTCGCGAGGAAGCCATGTAAGCACGGACAGTTGCCAGTCGCCGCGTTTGTAGACTTTCTTCTCTTGGATGTGGATAAGTTATTTCTAAAAGATATCTATATTCCATAGCGACTAGACATCGTTCCAGTGACGGGGAGAATATTCATTTCTGTCGACGCTTGCTGCTTCATCCAATAATTTGGGATAAAAACTTAATATAAGTTGTGGACCACCAGGGGTTGACAGAATTCGTGACGGATTACTATATTGCGTTTTTTATTTTTTATTTTTTATTATTAATATAGCCCTATAACTCCAAAGATATGCGCAAATAATGAGCTTATTTTATCCCCTATTTTTATTGTCTTTTTTTAAAAAAATCTTTGGCATCTCGTTTAATTTGGTAATCCGTCACGAATTCTATCAACCCCTGGTGGACTAAAACCTAAGATGACCTAATAGTATTAATTAGTTATGAGAATCAGGTTTCATATTATAAATATTTCTGGATTGAGAGAAACGCAGTTTATTGAGGGGCTACTATGGAGTTCCGTATAGAAGTATTATCCCTCCAGCAACCCTATTACTGCAATAGAAAATAAGATCAAGGATCCATAGCCCTGTCAAATCCCTCCTTCCCTGTAATCATATGACATCGAATTGTGGAAGTTGCAATTCATGGGTTCGATTTTGTCATACATTGCTTTAGATTTGTCAGTATCCGCCAGTACAGCAATAGGTTAAAAGCTCACCGCAGGACTATCAATCTGTGCTCGTCGCGTGCACCTCCAACTCATCTAGAAACAGTTGAGAAAGCACTGGAGTAGGATATTTTGAATCTGTGATGCCTCTTGCCGTGCGGCTAGCCCTCAAGGCTCTGTATCCAAGAGAAAGCATTCTGTTATAGCCTACCACATTTTCAAATTCCGATTCAAGCCTAGCAAGGGTTGTGCAATAAGCGCGATCTAACAGAGGCTGTTTCTTTACCATCAGCACTTCTTCTACCTCGGGAAAGTAGACAATGGTGGAAAGCAGCCAAAAGCCAATGCGGCAGAGAGGGCGATAGATGGTTCCACCTGAAAAGTCCACAGCGAGAAACTTCACGCCCTCAACCCTTGGGCGACCTGCGAAAGGGGAAAATCTGAAGCAGAGCTCGCGCGTAGTAAGGAACAACGTGTCTAACTCCTTGGAGAAGTAGATGGGTCGGCCAAGTTGCTGCTCAAAACACGGCTTGTATATTTTTAGTGCCGCAATATGAGAGTCTTTGCAGACGTGAAGAATGGGTATTTTGCGTAGGAAGCCAGCATACTGAGAATGTGGTTGAAAGCGTTTTGCTGGTCTCTCAACGGTGACGAGTTCTGGTTCTGGGACCAGACACCAGATCTCCTGTCGTAGATTGATAGGAAGCTTGGAGAAGGGGTGAAAGGTGCTCAAAGTCGAGGTAGTAAGCTCTGTAGAAGACATTTTCAAAGCAATAGAGCACGTGTTGGGGGGATTCAGGTGTGATGGAAGCAGTAGGAGAGGTATTGAGATGGGTGAAAAGCACTTCGAGTTAGGTGGAGGCAGCGTGATAGATTGTATCCACCTGATTAGAAAGTGAGCTGACGAAATACCGCTAGAACTAGAGTATTTCAACTTACGGAGTAAAGCAGACAACGGTTTTAGATGTTAGAAACGGTCGAAAGCTGAAGATGAAGTGTGATTTGGCAAGGAGATGCGGTCCAGAGCGCTATGCAATAGCAGATCTGCTCGTGATGAACGGAAAATTAACTTGCACCTTCAGGTACATTGTTCATCGAGGTAGCTCACTCTAAATGAATGTGTAGTGGCGCTCATTGTTGTTGTTACAAGTTTGGGGGATTTTCTGAGCCTTCTGATTGGATAATAATAAGCGAGCCCCTTTTTACCATGTTGAGCGGATATTCCTCTTCTCCATTGCTGTGTCGGGCCGCTGTGGGATACTAGACTACTAATTTAATAGATAATTTCTCATGATTTCATATACAAACAGTCACATTTCTAGGCATTTGCCAAGAGGTGGCCTTTCGATTTTATGACAAGAGTAGCTTGTTATTGTTTCTACCTCATTCTAAATTTCCCCCACAAACAAAGGTGCCCCTTCTCAACATCCCATTCCTTCACAGCTGATGACAGGCATGTAAATGGTTCATTTCTAAACAACTGTTAACTGATGCCATCTAAAATACCATGAATATGCTTTCCGCAGAGTATAACCTTACCTCGAACAACCGTTTTCATTGCCTTAAATAACAGTATTTGGTTCGTAAGTTACCCAAGATACAACTGGAGAAGGAGTCAATATTGTTCTTAACGATTTGTAGGGTTAGGTATTGCCTTACCAGTCACTGTGATCTCTAGGCGCTCAGAGTGCTGGGTGATAACATTGTTGGAGGAACGTCCCTTAAGAGTACGCCGACTCCAGTCTCTAAGTTTCGTAATATTTTTGACAGCAAATGCAGCCCCCTTCTTTAAAGGAGGAAGAATGCATTTATCAACGAGGAAGGGGCCAACTGCTGCTTGACAAATGTCCTCCATAGTAATTAGAGTGACGAAGACTAGGCGATACTTCGAGGAAAGAGATCAAAGAGATCGAGGAGGCTGAGGATAAACCTGAGGGAGCACAATTGGGCGTCAGGTCTAGAAAGTCTCGATCTTAACCTGAAAGTAAAAACTTCTAAGTACTAGTGCGGTGATCTGTAGATCGGGAAAGTTGTGCAGCCGAGCCTGTTATAAGAATTCACTACCTCCTACCTCCTATTCTAGCCTCGCAAGCATGGTAGTTTGGATTTCATGTTCGCAAAGGACAATACTTTCTTTCCTTCTTACCTAAACTCAAAGGCCAGGAAATTGAGATTTCCTCAGCAATCAGCCACTATCATATCATACTTCTGACTTCTATATACAGGTTCTAAAAGTCGGTTTCTCTGCTAAGAACATAGCAGCATTTACTCTCCATTCTTTATTCATTTGTTTATCTTTTTGGGGTGGAGGGAAAAATCTCAAAATTATAACACTTCGTATGTTGAGCATGTTGCTCTTATTAGTGAAATATCTACTTGTAAGTTCTACTCACTGAGTTCTTTACATATTACTTTACAAGAGACATGATGTGGAGGCAAGAAATACTCGCCGATTTATGTGGGGTCGATAAAAATCTGTCAGCGATCTTGGGCATTGGGAAGTTCACTTGGAATGAAGATAAGTAATCGAGTAAGAAAGACTAAAATTTACTTTAACTAAATTTTACCATTGATCCTGACCTTCTATAGTATAGCATCAATAGTAAACATCTAAAACCTCAAATCCCACCCGATCTTCGGCCCTAGCACTGGCAACTCATCCGCCACACTCTGGACATCTTTATCACCCCTACCACTAAGACAAATAACTACATCCTCACCCTTTTTCATCGTCTTCGCCAATTCTAGCGCACCATAAATCGCATGAGCCGTCTCCAACGCAGGAATAATACCCTCGAGCTGAGAAATTAGTCTAAAGCCCTGGAAAGCTTCGGCATCAGTAGCGGCAATGAATTTTGCCCGCTCATTGTCCTTCCAAGATGAGAGTTCAGGACCAACACCAGGATAATCGAGACCGGCGGATACGGAATGCGTATCAGATATTTGACCGTGCCTGTCTTGAAGAACATAAGTGCGTACACCGTGGAGAACACCTTTTGATCCACTAGTGAGAGTAGCAGAATGGCGAGATGTATCGATTCCGTCGCCGCCGGCTTCGACGCCAAGGAGTTTGACACTGGGATCTTTTGAGAATGGGTAGAACATCCCGACAGCATTGCTTCCTCCCCCCACACATGCGACCACGGCATCTGGGAGTTTCCCTCGTTTTTCAAGCATTTGAGCGCGTGTCTCGTTACCGATTACAGATTGGAAAGTTCGTACAATAGTTGGGAAGGGATGAGGACCAATTGCTGAGCCGATAATATAATGTGTAGTGTTGAGTTTCACAACCCACGCACGCAGGGCCTCGTTTACGGCGTCACGCAGAGTGCGTGAGCCGGCTTCAACGGCAATGACCTGGGCTCCGAGAAGCTTGATGCGAAAGACGTTAAGAGCTTGTCGTCTTACATCTTCCTAAGAGGAGATTAGCCGCAACAATGTAGAGATAGGAAGGATGGCTTACAGCTCCCATGTAAATGGTGCACTTCATACCAAATTTCGCACATACAGTCGCTGTTGCAACACCGTGTTGGCCAGCTCCAGTCTCCGCAATGATCTCTGTCTTTCCTAGTCTTCTGGCAAGAAGGATCTGTCCCAAGGCATTATTAATCTTGTGACTTCCCGTATGGTTCAGGTCTTCTCTCTTCAACCAGATGTTCGCTCCGCCAGCATATTCCGTAAGCCTCTCGGCCATATGTAATTGGCCAGGTCGTCCCATCCATGGGTAGTAAGTCCTATACTCTTCCCAGAAAGCTGGATCATCTTTGATCTTATTAAAGCCCTCCTCCAACTCAGACAAGCAATCCATGAGAGATTCGGGGACATATTGACCTCCAAATTCACCGAACCGTGCTGGAATAATGGATAAATCAATTTGCCCATCTGAATTTAGGGCTTCGATTTGATCCGCCAGTCCAGCTTCTGTGCTATTCTTCCGAACGACACCATCAACATGAACATGGTTTCCATCAGGTTCCTGCGCTTCGTGCATGGTCTCAATAATACCAACTTCCCGAGTTAACCCGCCACTTGGAACATTCCTTCTTCCACACACTTGTGCGCAATACTCCTCGACTTTCTTAGCTCTTTGGCCTGGCAAGGCCTCTGCTAAAGTTGT
This sequence comes from Chlorociboria aeruginascens, assembly GCA_002276475.2. Taxonomy (NCBI): domain Eukaryota; kingdom Fungi; phylum Ascomycota; class Leotiomycetes; order Helotiales; family Chlorociboriaceae; genus Chlorociboria; species Chlorociboria aeruginascens. Next base: position 27,127 of record NCSK02000130.1, on the reverse strand, counting down.
GACGATTTGGCTTCCAATCACCACACCATCTGCGATCTTGGCAACGCTTAGAAAATGATCTCGTGTGCTGACACCAAATCCAACTGCAGCTGGTACATTTCCAGAGTATTCTTTGACCCTTTTGAGAAGATCCGGCAGGTCAGCGTTCAATGTACCTGTCGCGCCAGTAACACCCATTCGTGAAACAACGTATATGAAGGAATCAGCGAGCTTGCAGAGGAGCTTCATACGTTTTTCAGAGGTTGCTGGTGCAATGAGAGGAACATAAGATAGTCTGCAATTATCCAGCTGTCAGCGGAGGTTATTCCGGGCTGCTCACGTGACTCACCCTCCTTTTATGCAAAAATTCCTGAAGCTCACAGCTTCCTCCGGTGGTAAATCGACAACAATGAACCCATTGACACCTGCCTCTCTGCAGTCGTTAAGCAACCTTTCCTCCCCGTAGCTCAACATTGGATTATAATATCCCATGAACAGAACCGGAACCTTTAAACCTTTCTTCCGTGCTTCTCGTACCATTTCCAATGTCGATGTAACTGTGACACCATTGAGGAGTGCTTGCTGTAAGAAATGTAAGAATAAGGTAAGTGTAGTACTTTAAAGTATTATACGAACAGTATTCGACTTTTGAATAGTAGGTCCATCTGCAATGGGATCTGTAAAGGGAACACCAAGCTCAATAACATCTGCCAATTGTCAGCGGAAATACTCATGCTTTAAACAATTCCTTACCTGCACCTCCAGCTTCCATACCCAGTAGAATATCTACAGTCTCAGCAGGCGTCGGATATCCAGCAGTAACATATGTAACCAATGCAGGCTATGCCGGTCAGCAATTTAATGGACATGGAGGGGCATTTGTGATTGATTGATGATATAGCTTACTCTGCCTTCCCTCTTGCATTCTGCAAACTTGTTCTTGAGGCCTTCCATAGTTCTGGCTGTAAATAGTGAACAATTAGTGGCCAAATGAAAAATATTCACAGATTGTCCAGGTGTTGAGAATAATCATGGGGTGAGTCAATCGCCCCACCAAAATTACCCACACCGCCTTTGGTGGGGCAGAAAATCGATTAAGTAATCATTCGACTCGTGTCCACCCAGGTCGTACCTCAACTTGTGTCTTGCCACTGCGCTTTTCTCTATCATAAGAACTAATTGAATAGGCAATTACAATGTCGCGGCTTATATCGCCAACATTCCTCTTCCGCTCTCGCCGCTTCTTCTCACCGACTACTCGCACACTGGCCTTCGCAACGGGTCCCTCACCACCTCGTCTTCCCCCGAAGGAGCAAGAAGAGTTCGAGCGTCTACAGAAGTCATCAACAGGTGCGTTCAGCACGGCCAAACCTCAACAACCAAATGTCACCACCAATCCGACCTCGTCCTCTTCATCCAGTTCCAGTCCCCAAATAAACCAATCACCCGCGTCGAGACCCGACGAAAATGTTGAATTGATGGCTATAAATGCGAGAGTGGCTGCAACCGGTAAAGGAGCGGAGTTACATCCTGATATCAGGAGGGGCGCAAAGCCGGAATTTGAAGGAGAAGTTAATCCAAAGACGGGAGAGGTTGGCGGTCCTAAAATTGAGCCGCTGAGGTGGGGGAGTACGGGCGAGAGGGGGGATTGGAGTTATAATGGAAGAGTTACTGATTTTTGAGGCGATGATCTGATCCAAGATGGGTGGCGGTTTAAGATCCGATGGAGGAAATATCGAAAAGATGCAACGAGAGGACATTCTAACTTTGTTTTGGCTCTCGGCACATCATAATCGACTCATTCATCTATTCGATGTTGACCTGTGTCACAGGTCATTCATGCATTTCTCCCATTACAGTTTTGGCCACTGCATCAACGACATCTTTGCCCCATCTTCTGGCCCACATATGTCCTCTCAACCAATACATAACAACCCCATCATGCGCCAGATTTCCATTGAAAGCGCATCCCTCGCTTTGAGCCTCATCATAACTTGCTATAATATCATAATCGGAAAGGAAACAATCGCCATTGTGAACCCTGGTCTCTCCATGGCAAACAAGAAAGTATATCTCAGCATTCCCATTGCTTTCGAAAAGTCATCTCGAAGTGCAATATCTTTCGTCTTTTCGTCATTGGCCCATGAGGGTATCTCCAAAGCATTTTCGATTTCAACAGGAAGACACAATGAATCAGATGGCTCAGGAAAGATTGCTGCAATTGGGCCTTTCTGCAACCATTCATATCCAGTCTGGCGATGATATTGATGCCTCTCACTAGCGTGAAGTATCCATACAATGGTATTAAGGGGTTTGCTGGTGGGTCTGCAATATGATATACTCCGAAGGTGTATAGTGATATAAGACAAGAGAAGGCGAGAGTTATTTGGATTGATATTCGTGAACTGAGGACGAAACAGAGTGATAGCAGTTCTATGGTGATGCAGTGCTACACTTTTGTGGTGGCGTTGGGCGAACAAACCCGAGAGGAGGAAATCGTGGCACCATGCAAGACCAGGGACGGCGTCTCGCGATATGGGAAGCATGGACTCGCCATCGGCCATGCTCGTGGATATGTGGAGAGAATAGTGGTGCATCAAGCGCATGCTAGCTAGCTCATTTCTCGAGAATCAAGGTTGGGTAACGACTGCTGTTGGGGCCTAGTCTCGGAGACTAGGCTCTCTAGGAACGAATAACTTTGATGGGCTAGGAAGAGCATTAATAACGATCAAGGACGATCGATTCTTCAACACCGAACAATCACGACACCCCACGATTATCACATTTAGCACACGATGGTCTTTCTTCACCGCACTGATTGGATGTGTTATCGTGTGGATTCAGAGCAGTATCTCAAGAGTCCCTGTAGGAAACGCACCTTGATCTTCCGAAGTTTACATTGCTTGCAGCCTCGGGTAGCTTGACTATTAATGCGGGCCGATGATGCTCTTTTCTGCATTGAGGATTCTTATTGAAAGTTCAATCCTTCATTCCATAAAGTGATACTGCAGTGCTGCACAAGGGATTGTTTACACACAATTATTGAAGTGAGATCCAACATCATGGTTAAGCTATCATCTCCGTTTTATGATCTCCTCGAGAACCTCTACTCTACTCGCATCCTTCCTTAATTAAGCCCCTCGTACAGATATCTGCAGAATTAATCTCCTCTGGGATCACCAAGTTCTCGATCAAACGCGAAGATAGCAACTGTGGCCTCACCTGTGGGGGCAACAAGGTCCGCAAACTAGAATACATCTTATCAGATGCCATCAAAGCTAGAGCAACAACTCTCGTGGCCACCGGTGGTTTGCAGTCAAATCCCATGAGACAAGTAGCTGCAACAGCAGCAAGATATGAATTGAATGTGTGTTGAATCTAACTCTATTTGGTTTCAAGTTGGTAATATGACCTCAGACGCATCTCATCTCAGCGGACAGAGTCAAGTCCGAAGACCCAGAATTTAGAAAACGGGGAAACATACAGATCACGCACTTAGGAGCCACGTATACTCTAAATGATTCAGAAGTGGAACAAGTCCTGCAATCAAACGGGTAAGGCGGTGAAATCCCGTATTGGATACCACCTGGAGCGAGTGCTCACCCACTGGGTGGCTGTGGACTCGCGAGATTTGCGTTCGAAGTTGCAGAGCAAGAACTTGACATGAATATGTTTTTCGATACGATCATTGTGGCTTGTGCTAATGGGAGTACTCTAGGTGATAGCTGGTTTCAAATTGCTGGAACAGACCTCGCACAGGAGCCCTCATCGAACACTGATTGGTATCGACGTGTTTGCTACCGACCCTGGTAGATGTGAGAAATCCGTTCTCGACATTGCAAAACCTACTGCTCGAAGAATGGGATTGTCCGATACTGAGACTACAAATGCGGGCACGTATGGCTTCGTTAATAATTTCACTCGGGATGCAGTCAAGCTTCTAGCGAGGCTTGAGGGTATTCTCACCGATCCTGTTTATATTGGCAAGGCCATTGCAGGTTTAATAGGGCGGGCTAGAGAAAACCAATTCGAAGGCGGTTGCAATGTTTTGTTTGTTCATACTGGAGGGGCTGGCATTGAGTGCATACCTAGATGTTAGATAGAAGTTATCTAGATGTTTATCTCCTGCAGCTTCGAAAACAGTCAAACAAATATTTTGACCAGAGAGATAACATCAAATATCCTAGAATAATTTCATTTGAATGATTCATTCCAGTAGTATAGTATGCAAATGAGAAAAGCATATGAAGTAGAAATTGTGGATAGCTTCACATGCTTGAACCCAAGGACTTGATATCACAACCTCCCATATCATGAACATCAAATATTTGACCTCGAGTCTTATGATATCCACATGGACTGGCAGGTCGCCGTATGCAATGGTGTGTTATTTCCTCGTCGCTGTCATAGATGGTGACTGGGAAGCGACAGTATAATATGCATCTCTTTGAGCACTTATAGGGTCCACAGGTAGCAACTTATACTTCATGTTACATATCTTTATAGCCTAACTCCGCTCAATCGTGGATCAAGGTCGTTTGAATTCAGCCCGGAAACCAGCTTGTAGGCTGCAAGGCTTCTCGCAGCGCTAGTCCCTGAAGGGGAGCAAAGAAGTAGAAAACGTCAAAGGTAAGCTAAGGGGGCTTATTTTGTTTATCTTTGCATAAATGCTTCTCCTCTTATATCTTTCTTATATCTGTCTTATCTTGTATTACTCCTTGGATATTTCTCTAACCAGAAATCCAAAATCGAAGCATGACTATCAAATCCCAGCAATAGATCAAAATGGCTCAGCTCTAAACCTCTGGTGGGTTAATCATCTAATTATTGAAACAATACTAATTTCCAGTGAAGCAGTAGATCTGATTAAATCCACCTCATCCATATCTACCTTCATCGATACAGTCTCCTCCCTCGACTGTCTAACCCTATATATCGACCTTGAAAGGGAAAATCTCTCTCGAGACGGCAAAATCTTCCTCATCCGTTTTCCTCCAGCCCCCCAACACAGTACATCTCCTCGACGTCCAAATGCTCAAAGACACCAAATTCACAACCCCCGGAACATCAGGCCAGACTCTCAAGTCTATACTCGAAGCCCCGACCACACCCAAAATCTTTTTCGACGTCCGTAATGATTCCGACGCCTTGTACGCACACTACGGCATCGCCCTGCAAGGAGTCCAAGACATCCAACTCATGGAAAATGCATCTCGCTCGTATTCCAAAAACTTTTTGGCCGGGCTGGCAAAATGCATTGAAACGACGCATCTATGACATCTGCACAGAAAAAGTCGTGGGGAAACACCAAGGAGAGCGGTCTCAGACTTTTCCACCCAGACAAAGGCGGCCATTATTTTGGTGTTTTCTGATCGACCACTCCTTCAAACGATGGTTGATTACTGTGTTCAAGACGTCACGTACCTGCCGCTTCTGCGGGATTTGTATTGGAATCGGATGACTGGGCCGTGGAGATGCATAGTAGAGGCTGCGACAAGAACGAGGGTTGTAGACTCGCAAAGCGTAGGTTATCAGCCCAATAGCGCTCGTAAGGTGTTTGCTCCGTGGAATTAACTTGAATATTCTCGTGGCACGGTCTAAGGTTATGTTGGGATCTGCATTCCTCATCAACGATTCTCTTTCCTTTTTCTCTCTGTCTTTCCATATTTCAAGTTTCCTTTCACTATCTAAACATTCAGCTCCAGATAAATCTGATATCCAAACCCCAAAATCCTATCCCTAACAAACAAATGAGAAACAATTTACTTCTGATTCTAATTATAACTCTTATTTCCATTCCCAACCACAAACCCAGAATCCCATATACATACCCATTCATGTACCTTAACCACTCATATATCCTATAAGCATACTAGCGATAATCTTGACTCCACCCTCTCCCATGAATTGTCACAACAAACAATACAATCTGACATCATAAGATGTAAAAAATATAAATAAATAAATAAATATAGCTAAAAGGGGAGAAAGGAAGAAAGGGAAAAAGTTACCAAGCATAGTGAAAGAAAAAAAAAAACTTAAAAAAAAAACTTAGGAACGCTCGACAGCTGAGGGAGGGATAATAGTATTATGAATATGTAGTAAATATCAAGTCATATATATACATTGTATTGTATTGATTGTAGATCCGTCGTAATTGTAGATATAATATATAATGCGGATAAATTTATAGGAATTGGATTAGGCATATTAAGTCGCAGCAAGGAGAGCATATAGAAATTAAGTACTCATATTTAACCTAAAATAAACATAAGCAAATAACAAATCGATATAAGAGGCGGAAGAATGATGGAACGCTGTAGTGTAGTTTAGCACTGTACTATATTGTCCAGGCTTGTGATTAATAAATGAAAAGAAATCTAGGATGAATGAAGGGGTGTAGGATGCAGGAATTCGGAATTGGAATTTGGGTGGGAATTAGGATTGGAATTACTAGGACTATCTATTTATCCACAATAGCACTACATATATACACGTGTTACTGGTCCCTTACCCTCTTCCACCTTTCACCCGCCCCGCAGATATCCGCAACCAACTACGCGCACAATTCCTCAATCCTCCTTTCCACATCGGGAACCTGCCTCAACAACAACTCCAACTCCTCCCTCTCATCCTCCAAACGAAGTCTCTTCTCAGCATCTAAGCCCGTAAAGATATAATTGCCCTGCCCATCGAACTGCAAGATCTTGCTATGGTATTTCCACAGACTGCGGCGATGGCTCACGGTCATAAGCGTGATGCCTAGAGCTTTCGCATGCTCATACATGATTTTTTCCATCTCGAGCGTGACGCTCGATGTACACTCATCTAAGATTGCATATTTCGGAGAATTGTAGAAGAGCCGCGCCATGGCGACGCGCTGCTGCAGTCCTCCCGACAGTACGTCCCGCCATTCGGCTTCTGCGTCCCAGCCAGAAGGGAACCTTGTGACCAGATGATCGAGATCTAGGATGCGTAGGATTTCAAGGAGGTCGTTGTCGGTTTTGCCTTTACTGCGCATGATGCGTAATGAGTCGGGATAGATGATTTGTTGGCGAAGAGACCCAGAAGATAGATATGGACGTTGAGGGACATAGAAGACCTGGGAGAGAGAAGGTTTCCGCACTGTGCCCCCATAAACGGGCCAGAGACCACCTAGAATGCGGAAGAGGGAGGATTTACCGCATCCATTAGGACCAACTACTAAGACATGGTCGCCACGTTTCATGGAGAAGGAGAGGGCTTTTACTAAGATGCTGCCGCCGGGCGTGATGATTGGTCTGGAGGTGTTAGTGTGGAGTGAGGTGCTGAGTGAAAGTACTTACACGTTGATGAATTCAATATCATCACTCTCGATGACTGTACCTCGACCTTTCATCAATTCTAACTGTTCGGCCGCACTATCATCCGAAACAAGAGCCTTTTCAAATCGTCCAGCCTTAATTTCATCCATTACTTCAAGGAGAATAGCAACTCGAGATGTGTAACCGGCCAGTTCAGTAATTTCTTTGTAGGAGAACATTACTCGGCCAAAAGCATCAGAACTAGATAATAATAACCTTCGATTTGTCACGAAACTTTCTGTCCGATCTCCCAATGTTTGCGCGATAGCTCCTGGAATCTTGAAAAATACAGGCACGCTACAAAGGACGAGTCCGAGGGCTCCCCAGACATATTTAATTATAAAATCCTAGAAAACAGTCAATGCGGTCCAGGGGTAAGCTTTGAAGATCATACCTCCATTATGCCATTGGTGAATCGCCGACGTAAAATATCTGCATTGTCTATCAGCTTTGTGAATTAGCTTGAGGTACAATACCTACAATTGACATGTTTGATCAGCGTAAAATAACCTTTATCTAGAGTATCCTTTTCTGCTTCATGTCCATTGTACAAAGCAACTTCTTCGCTGTAGTCTATAATCCTCGAATGTTCGAATCGGAATTCCCCTTCTAGTCGTGCTTCATCCGCCACATATTTTCCAAACGGAGGTGTCAATGCTCTCATAACACTTGCAGAGAGTTGTACTAATAATGACATGAAGAAAAGACCTTAAAGAGTCAGCATTTCCTTTCTCTGAATTCCAGCATTTTGGGATGACGGACCTTCCCCGCCAACACTTTTCGACAACGAGTAGTTATAAATCAACATGTCCAAAGTTGGTTTCGCCAAATTCCCATATAATTCTGCCAAGCTACTTGCAAATTTAGACACGTCCACCGTGATCAGCTGATCTGCATTCTTTATCCGATCGTCCAATGCAGAAAGCGAATAGAACGTCATATTGGAAAGATATTTATCATGGATATAGCTCGTTAATCGTGTTCGGTACTGCAGCGAAAGCTTGCATTGATGATACGAAAGCTACTTCTTATTAGCAGAACCCATATTTCTCCCTACAGTCTCAAACATACCATTGAATTCGTAAAAGTAGCAGGAACAGCAATCAACATCCACCACACGATACCCACCAGGAAATCCCTCCCCCTGCCCCTCACCAAACTCGAAACCAGCGCACCATCCATAGCGGCAACCTTCAAACTAATCAACGTCCGTATAACCAAGAACACACTATGCGAGATCAGTAATCTCAATTCCTTACTCTTCCACCCCGGGATACATATCCTCAGCAGCCGGAACAGGTTCCGGAAAAACTCCCTGTTGATTTCCACTTTGTGTTTCTTCGAGGGCTCGCCATGGCCGAGTGTAGTAGATCCGCGTTGTCGCGATGCAGACTGTCGTGCTGCTGCTGCTTTTTGCTCGGCGATGGCAGATCGGATACGATTCAATAGTGCGAAGAAGAGGGTTAGGTAAACGGTGCGGGAGATGTTGGTGCGGTGTTTGAGGTAGAGGGTCGTGAGTTGCGAGATGATGCCTTTTACAGTGCGATCTGCGGGGAGGAATCTGATTCTGGATTGGGCGGCCATGGCTGAATGGATATGTGGGGGGTTGAGGTCCAGAAAGTCAAGATGGTGGGGAAGTTCAGAAGAGAGCTTTCACTTGTTACATTGCGAGGGGTGCCTGGGTGGTAGTGATCAAGACGATGAGCTGAGCGTCTGAGTCGAGTTCACCTGAGGGTTATTGAAGTGTGGGGTTGCATTCTGTGGAAACATTGGGATTCGTGGATGCTTTGTCGCATGGAATTCAAGGTCCTCGGCGACAGGGATTGTGGATAGCTTCACATGCTTGAACATTGTGCGTCCTGAGGCAACAACATTCTGTCCCTATTTCAAAAGAGTTTTAATTGCTTTTGGAATTATCAATTATTTTTGCCATTGAAATTTCTAGACTAAGATTTGTGTGTTCATTGTCTAGGAATTTATCCAATTACCACTACTATGTGTACATCCTCTGGCAAGTCCAGGATCTTGGCATAGGAAACGGGATTGGCAGGTCTTGGTGAGTGAGATAATTCGCAGCTGCTAGACAGAACACGCAGCAGATGTAGAGGTATGAACATCGAAAATTAACAGGCAGATCTGGCCAGATACTAGATTGAAAATGCACTGGACAGCTGATAACCTCGAGAATAGGTCCTTTAAATCGGCTTTCTTTTCTGAAGCGCCTAGAAAATAGTGCCGAATCAGACAACCAGCCCTGAGAATCACGCGGAACAAGTAGCTCCAGACAGCGACCATGAGAATTGTCCAATGAGCTATATACTGATTCCATATGAAGTAGCAGCAGCCTCAACAACTGACGGATTCTTCACTGTAAACAACAACTCCGCAATCCCTCTTAAGATGCCTTCCTTTCCCTGTCTCCTCCCACAACTTCAACCTATTCTCGCCTAGAATCCCCTATGTACTTTTCATCACATAATCCCAATCCTTAAACGACATCTGCAGTCTCGTCTCCACAACCCTCAGCTTCATATCTGTCAACGCCACCTTCAAATGCTCACTCGAATATTTCGCGCCATGAGTCCCATACAACTCGATGAAAGTGGTTTGCAAGACCATTCTTTGTACAGATAGTTAATGGCGTTCTTAACGCCGCCTGCCATGTCAAGTTTGCACCACATGGAGACGCTAATGTACCTGTCGTAGATCGCGATCGTCGCACTCACAAGAGATCATTCCAAAGCCTGAAGTTGCGCCATAGCGTAAATTTATATTTCGTTGGAGACAACGGGATAGTCGAATACGGGTGGTGCATAATCAGCGATGCCGACACTGGTGATGCTGGTTTTGGGGGCGAGGTGCGGCTCAGAATAGTTTCCTTGATAAATTTTACAGCGTACGGTCCGGTACGAATGGCGTGTGTGGTGCCAATAATGAGGGCTATTTTCCTGAAAAGATATGAAAGCAATTTAGAAATGGATTGGGACTAAAAGCTCTGCTTTTGTAGATCGGATGTTACTTCCATATCTTTGATAAATATGGGCAGTTATTTGCCAGACTGCTGCTTGATGTGGCGGCTTTTGCCTCCGGTTCTGAGCTGGATCAAAAAAGGAAATAGGGAAAGGAAAAGTAGGCTTTCTGTTCGGAAGGCTTGGTAATTGATAGAGTGGTGGGGATGGCATTGTACGGCTGTAAATGAAAACGAATAAAGCCCAAGTAAGCGATATTCTTTCTTCTCCTTAAAATTAAATATCATAAATGCAAACTGTTGCATATAGATAGTAATGCTTTGCAGTTCTGCTACGACTTGGAGTCAGTCAAAGGAAATGATGTCGTTGAAAGAAGACGCTGATACCGAGAAATCGTGAAGTTATTGTCACGTGGTGAATCTGGGCCAAGCTCGCCTAATTTCCGCGCTAAAGAAGAGCGCGCACAATCTCTCAAACTAAATCCATTTCGACATTTCCCATTCTCAAATTCCACGACAACCACCTTTCTACTGGTGATATTCCGAATCATCAGGTCAGTAAGCTCTATATATTGCGATTGCTCCTCGCGAATCCTTGCAACAAAGCACTCCATCCAATGCCATCAGAAAGAACCAGACAATGAGACAATGAAGGAGTTGGAGCAGCAGTGCATCATTCTCACAGAAGAATTGTGGAAATATCGTCTATTACCATCGATTGACTTAACAACGTGGTTTCTACTCGGATATGGCTTCTGCTCTACTCAATCAATTTCTTGGCTCACATACTCCGGTTGCGCGGAGACTTGTTGAACTCGATCTTCACTCTCCATTCGATTCTATATATTTGCTAACTTTCCTATACACAGAAACCGCAGTCATGGGTATCAGCCGTGATTCTCGACACAAGCGATCTGCCTCTGGTGCGAAGAGAGCATATTACCGTGCGTAGTAAAAAGCCCATATCGTCTCCGAATCAATCGGAGACATATGTTCCAACCTGAAAACTAAGAATTTTACAGGGAAGAAGCGCGCTTTTGAAGCCGGCCGACAAGAATCTAACACCCGTATTGGACCCAAGCGAATCCATCTCGTCCGAACTCGTGGTGGAAACCGAAAATTCCGTGCTCTCCGTCTCGACTCGGGCAACTTTTCATGGGCTTCTGAGGGTATCGCCCGCAAAGTCCGTGTCATCGTCGTCGCTTTCCACCCTTCCAATAACGAACTCGTCCGAACAAACACCCTCACCAAATCTGCCGTCGTCCAGGTCGATGCTGCTCCTTTCCGACAATGGTATGAGGCTCACTATGGCCAGACATTGGGTCGTAGACGTCAACAAAAGGCCGGACAAGAAGTTGTTGAGCCTGATAAGAAAAAGAGCAAGAGTGTAGAGAAGAAGCACTCCCAACGATTCGCGGCGCAAGGAAAAGTTGACATCGCTCTGGAAAAGCAATTCGAGGCCGGTCGCCTTTTCGCTGTTATCGCTTCAAGACCTGGTCAGAGTGGACGTGTTGATGGTTACATCCTGGAGGGTGAGGAGTTGGCTTTCTATCAACGTCAACTACGCAAGTAGAATGTTTCTTTGGGCTGGGATGGCGTGTATTGTGGAAATCATGGCATGGAGTTGCGTTTGCGACTGCTCGGAGGTTGTTGAACTATGACCAGCTGTGACAATAAAAAATCCATTCCCAATTTGCCATCTAATTATACGATGACTGTGACAAACATTTCTCTATTTTTTGCGACGATGTTTTGCTGTCCCTCAAACATTTGCACCTGTGAGTTCAAGTTAAACCCCGCATCACGAGTTCACCCCACCTTCATCACCTCCATCTCTTTTTACCATCCGTCGCAGAAAATTCCCATCTAATCTCATACCTACGCCTATCACACATCTGCTTGAGCGCTCCCTAAAAATCAACATCTCCAAACCATCTCTTCCCATAGAACAACCTCCAACCCAGCATCATGTCCACAACCACAGCTCCTCCCCAACCGGGGCCCTCATCAACGCTCTCCTCTCCCTCAGTAACCTCCAAACCAGGCTCCACATCCGCAACAGGCTCACAATCGCCCGAGACAATGCGGCAAATCCGCGAAGCACGCACGGCGCTCGAAGCCTCTATGTCCAACATCGGCTCCTCCCTGGATTCCTCCCTGCGCGCGCGCGCCACAAACCTCCACTCCAACGCAGCAGCTCTAACGAAGCAGCAGAAGGAGCTAGAGCGCGAGACGGTGAATCTTAGGCGCGAAACGGATAAACTAGCGAAAGTAGCGAATGAGGGCCAGAAGAAGATAAAGGAGTTGGGCAATGTGCAGAATTGGGCGGAGATGCTGGAGAGGGATTTTCTAGTGCTGGATGAGGTTATTAGGTTGGTGGATGGCGGGAGTACGAGTGGTAGTGATGGGACGGGGAGTGAGAGCGAGTGGGAGACGGATAGTGAGGGAGGTGGTGATGAAGGGGGGAAGAATGGGGATCGGGGGAGGGGAGATGTTGATGGCGAAGGAGATACGGTTATGGATGGGATGGATGGGGGAATGGTAGAGAAGGGGAAGGGGAAGGGGAAAGTTGTTGAGAGTGGGAGTGAGAAAGAGCAGCAAGTTGATGGTGTCAGTGGTTCTTCTACGACTACGATGGGTTCGAGCTCAGATCCCTCCTCGAGTTCTGTTCATACTTCGAACTCTATGGCTAGTTGATTTAACTAGACTTATGGATGTCATGCTGTATTCAACCCGGTGCCCGCTACATCCAAGGGGCTTTGATGCATAGGTTTTCAACGACTAAGTGATCCGGCAACAGCCTTAACGAGTTCTCGGTGCTCCTCAAAACCCCTGGTGCACTCAACCTAGATCATATGCAGAAGAAACAACACAAGAGCCCAGTTGGAGAATCAACGATGTCTCCAGTGGAGGAGCATAAAGCAAGCAGAAACACCAAAAAAATTAAAAAACATACAACAGTAGGGATTCGCCCTTGGTCACCCACAGGACTACTAACCTACCGATTTGGAGCTTATGATGGCAGAGCGGACGGGATGCCCAGATTTCTCCAATCTTTGGTCGTATGTACAAGCTTCTGGTTCATTAGAATATTTATTCAGCGGGGAGGTTTGCGGTCGTAAGTCGCGGAGTAAGTGGGAGTAGGATGAGGTTGAGATGAGGTTTACTGCCTCTTTGATCAAGGAGATGAACAAAGAAAAGTAAATTGAGGATGAGCAGCTGAGCAGTTGAGGAAAATAAACTAATGGAGTGATTTATATTTAGATGTATAGTCCACCACATCTTCAAACTTTATCCAACTATTTATGAAGCTGCGATCCTTGAATTCAGGGCTTTATTATTTGTAAAAGCGGCAATCAAATTTCCTCATAGAGAAACCTTTATATTAAACATCATATGAAGTATTTCTACCACAATCTCGCTGTACACAATAGATGTACAAATTGGCTACTATAAAAAGTATCAAATATTGCTCTTATTCTACATCAGCTCTGCTATTAGTGTAAGATGCTGAAGAGAAATTGTTGTTATTTAATACGACTTCTATTCGCGAAGCATCGTCATACCGCATGTAGATCGCGACACCTTGATTGCTTGATCAATACAATCCAATCCCCTCGAATGCATTTTTGTCAACATTCCCATATTTTGCGTTGCTCTTATATTGTACTTTTCTGGTAGGAACTTGAAGGCTATAGAGAAGGGTTCCTACCACTTTGGACGATTTGAGAGGCTCTGTCAATTGAGGGAATTTAAGACACCAGTTGGATTTACTCCGCCGTACCTCCTGATATCACGGAAGGTGATTGGCAAGATCCTAATCACCAAGAGTACGAAGGCCTTACTAGAGCCAGAAGAGCTTCTAAAGTGTCTCCTTAATTTCAAACTCCAAAACACGCCATCTATTACACATTTACTTCCTCGCTATGGCCTCAACCCGAAATCCAGATCCCTCATCCTACGCCTCAATCATCTCCCAGAATCCAAACTTGGGCGACGAAACTAGTCCATTACTATCCGATACTTTCTCAACCCCCGACTACGAACTATCATTCGCTCCTGATGACCCCGAGAACCCACGAAACTGGCCAGAATGGAGGAAATGGTCCATCGTCCTTGCTATCACACTGGTAGATTTCAGTGTTTCATGGGGTGCGTCGGGATATTCGCCCGGACAGAGTAAGATGGAGGAGAAATTTGGGGTGAGCAAGGAAGTGGGGATTTTGTAAGTAAAAATTGGACGTTGAGAAATGAAGTGGTAAGAGGGAGGGAAAGAGGAGATATACTGATGAGAAAATAGAGGATTGAGTCTTTATATCCTAGGACTTTCCCTGGGTCCAATGACGCTGGCACCATTGTCTGAAGTATGTCATATGTTAAACGAACGTAGAGTCGAATAATGGAAAGCTAATGCACAGTAGTATTTCGGCAGAAGTCCAATTTATATCATTTCCTATGGCATATTTCTAATCTACCTAGTCGGGTCGGCATTAGTCACCAATCTAGGTGGATTTTTGATATTAAGATTCTTTTCGGGAATGTTTGCTTCTGTTACAATTGGTATTTCTGAACCTATCAAAACAATAAAGGCCTAAGTTATCTAATTCGGATGAAAAGCGAATTTCGGAGGAACGATAGCAGACCTTTGGAATTCTCATGAGACAGGTCCCGCTATGTCTATATTTATATGGGCTGCAACAGGTATATGCTTTAAGAGTTGACCGTCAGAACATAGCACTAACTCACACAGCCGGCTCGCCAACAGGCTTCTTCCTCTTCTCATTCGTAGCAGCCACTCGCTCTTTGGAAGATATTTTCTGGGCTCTCCTCGGAATTTGTAGTGGATTCTGGCTTATAATGCTTTTTACCATTCGCGAAACCCGGCATTCAGTCCTGCTTGCACGAATCAACAGAGCCTCCATCTCCTCAATCTCCTCTCCCAATATCCCCCTCACTAAACGCATTAGACTTGCCACGTCAAACCTTCTCCAAAAAGCTCTCAAGCGGCCATTTCTCTTCCTAGGCACAGAGGCCATCATCATATTTTCAGCACTCTATAATGGATACTTGTATGGTCTCTCCTTCCTCTTCAACTCCGCATTCATTATCGTTTTCGGTCCAGGAGGTCATGGATTTACCACTATCCAAGTCGGGCTTACTTTTCTTGGCATTTCCACTGGGATTACTATAGGTGTTGTCACTAATGCATTCTTCCAAGAGCCTTATTACCACAAAATGGTTCGCGAGAATGGTGGTAAAAATACACCTGAGGGAAGAATGCTGATGGGGAAGATTGCGGGGATCGCATTTCCTATTAGTCTGTTCTGGTTTGCGTGGACGAGTTACGTCACTATGCCGTGGATTATTCCAATTCTGGCGAGTGCGCTTTGGGGTTGGAGTTTTTATACGCTGATTTTGATGACTTATACTTATACAGAGGATAGCTACAAAGTTTGTCTCTACCTCTCATCGCCCCGTCCCCGTCCCATTTCCATTCCCATCCCCATCCCCATTCTCTCTCCCCTCTCATATACCAAGACTTACAAATAAAACCAGACATTCTCTGCCTCCGCCCTAGCAGGCATAGGATTCATACGCAATATTGCCGGCGCAGGTTTTCCCCTTTTTGGCACACAGATGTACCATAAATTAGGTAATCAGGGTGCTACTGCTCTCCTCGCAGCCTTGGCTTGTATAATGGTCCCGATTCCTTTTATCCTCGATACCTATGGTTTGAAATTGAGAGAGAGGAGTCCATGGGCGAGAGTCCACATTGAGGGGAAAGAAGGCGATGAGAATCAGGACGAGAATGGTGAGACACGAGGTTTGAGTGTTGGTGTGTTGGGTTAGGTTGAGCGATAGAGTTATCTCTTCGATTTTTCGGGGATGGAAAAAGGTTAGCAATATTTGATAGAAATAATATTTACAACGAAGGACTCTTCAACCCGATTCTTCTCCATTGTCCCATTATAGTGAAGGATGGTGAGAGAGATGATAGACCGGACGAGATACATATCTGTGCCAAGAACGGATTCGATTACAAGCTCAAAGATGTGAGACTTATCTATTCTGAGACCGGAAGATGCGAGAATGGAATATAGGCAAGATAATGAGGGGAGAAGAGGAGAAGCAAAGAGACAACAAGATGAGAACATAAGAAAAATGCGGCAGAGCACAGCTTGGATATCGCGCAATTTAAACCTTGTTATATTGAGAGGAAAAATATACTACACAGACCAGCCGTCATTCCGTCCCTGGATCCTTACGTGGTCGACCATTTGGCCTACTTTTGTTCCCCAAAATTAATTTTTTAGGGGCAGGTTGAGGGTCTACTTGTGCTGGTTCTGATTGCGTTCCTTTTTCCAGTTCCTGTTAATATTTATTCCATTTTCCCAACAACTCATTTTTTTGCTTTTCAGTGTAAAATTTTAATGCGTCTTGCGATAGTTTTTTGGGATTTATAGGTGTCTCTTTTGGATATTGATTCACAGATACAGTACTTCCATTAAGGTTGGTAGTTCTGTGATTCATGGCTAAAAAATTAGATAATAAAGTGCTGCAGAGAAAGATTCACTTTTGTGAGACTTGACTTGGGAGTATAATGAGCTGGGCTTTGGGTTGTACAAAATTGGTTTGGGAGAATGATGTCTTTGAAAAGTCTTCGAAATGATAATTACTACCAAGTGATTTATAGCGTATTCATAAGGAAGCCAAATGCCAACTTCTCCCTCATTGAATGTACTAAGGATTGGGCCGCTCGCAAATATGGGCCATGAATATAGTCGGCTGCTGCCTAATTTCCTATGCTGTTGCTCACACATAATATATATTACGGTCACAGCATTGTATAAATCAGGTCTAATAAGGCCCAGAGGATTTATCCTCTAACAGCCGTGTGGCTTCAGGCCCTTCTTTAGTGCTCGGTAGAATAACCTTTCAAAGACCGGTAATTTTCTAGCTTACCTTTTTTTTGGGAGGGGGGAGGGGGGGTTGGGTTTTTGTTATGTATATTCGTTCAACTGATCTGAATTTCATTTTGATATGGAGAGTGAAGTCGAGTTGCAACGCCGACTATAAAATATGATTAACTTATTATTTACAATTTTGGAGGGTCCTTAGGGGGTTACTTGGTGCCTTGAATGGTCTTCGTCTCTCGTTACTGTTGTGGTTTTATGGCGAGAAATGTCGTGCCTGGGAGTGGTAGGATCTCGTGGTCCAATATGCACTGACCTAGCCTCAATTGGAGTTGTTGGAAGTAACGTCGTGGTTGTATAAAGCCAGACCTAGTGATATTTTAGGATACGTAAGGGTTTGCAGCATGAATATTTTGTTGCAATATGGTATAATGTTGGGCATTTTGCATTTAGCCTTGATAGATAAGACTTTGTATAAGGCTTTTTTTTAACCTCTTAAACAATTCTATGAAAAATGAAGCTTTTTTCAAAATTTAAATTCCGAGCTTTAATTTTTAAATAATAAAATTAATTAAAAGCCATTTTCTTATTGTATTAAACCAAAATTAGAGCCAGCTCGATTATGAACGTGCCCCTCTTGTTGCCGAAATCTCGTCAGAAATTTGTTAGTGAAAAAGCCTCTTAGGTGCAAAAGCAACCCGCTCTGCCATAACACCCAGACCGTTAGAGAGACCCTTCCTTATAGCAACTCGCCTGCCGTAGCCTGCAAACTTAGAAGCTGTCTGTATAGCCTCCTCTCCAAAGTCTCATAAACCGAGCTCTGGCGGAGCAAGCTCTCGTTCATGGTTAAAGACAATATGCCGGCGAGACAGTCATTCAAAAGGCTATTGCTCAAGCCGATGACTTGTGGGGGTATCTATTTTAGGCTTCCGACCACAATGAGCCTTATATTAGAGGTAGACAGACTGTTTCTGGCACGTAGGATCTACTTCTTGCGTATTTTCTTTGTCCGGATACTAAAATCAAGGCCTGTTCTGATCCAGAAGCAATTGCTACGTGTAGTAGGAGCTGTGCGTCGTTTTGAGGGGTCTGCAATAAAGGGAGATTATTTTGGGAGCTTAGAACGGCGGCTGAGGACACACAGGGGGCCTGGGTACGTTTTTGGGGGTCCCAAGACTGCGTAGATTGCTGGGAGAGCCGTAATTGCAGAGGAGGGGTCTCTAGGATCTCAGAGGACAATTGTCTCTGTAGGGGGGGGGTCTTGAGAAGTCGTTGTACGTCCATTAGATCTGTAATAGCTTCAATGCATTATTCTTTGAATCAGCCGGCACTATAAAGCAAAAAGGGCGTGTTTCTAGAAGATCCCTAGCCTTGGCTGGCTACAATCCAAGTCATTGATCCTTGTTCATGTTGAGACGCCAGCAAATATTTACGAGGGGGGGAGAAGGGGTATATTATTCCTTATTATAATTTTCCTCCTAGGACTTTTTAGTTAGCTCCAATTTCCCTGCTTTTTTAACCCAGATCTCAATGGCAGAAGGTTTGAGTACGGTGGGGACTATTCGGCTTGTGGTCAAAGCAGTGAATTGCTTATCTACGGGGAAAATCATGGGACTGCACACAGTCTGATCTCGGTCCTTGCTATGATTCCACTTCCTGCAACTCCTCCTGTACCTCCTCATGCGTCCAAATTGCCAAAGCTCGTGAGCGAGCGGGATGGTTACCCGCCATCAAAACTATCAGATACTAGCTCGGCTATCCTCTAATTTGTCTCAGTCAACCAGCTAAGGTGGAGGCGCTCTGGCTTCAGGGAAAATCTTCTCCCAAGCGCTCATGAGCTGAACATTCTAGCTTCCTGGTTAGCACTTACTATAACGTTTATTCTGAATGCATGATCATTGAATTTAGCAAAACCCAGCGGCGCTTTTCCTACGGGACAGCCTGCCACCGATGCCATAGTCGCCATGCGAGCTTCTGCAAGCCCTAAAGATTAGGTCCGCGCCACAGTTGGCAAGATAAATCAGACCGGGGTTGACTGTGGCGCTCCATCTTTCGACTCGATGGGTGGCCTTCATATTGAAAAAAGCGGCACGCGTCGCTGGCTGTACGATTGATCCATTTATTTCTGTTGTCACAGAGAAAGGCGTAAACCCAGCAGCAATTCCAACTGCACTTCCGGAAGCAGTGCCACACGGTGTCTAATTCGAACAAGCTCGGATTCTGGGTGAACATTATAAAGAGATCAAGAATACATACACTATGGCCCAGAAAAGTATCATTCGGTGGGACTCCTCCTTGAACATAAGGTGATTTGGTCTAGGAAGGTAAGGTTGCGGGATCTTCGAATATGGGCTATCCGACCCACCTGGCCCCCTTTTGCAGACCAACCTCCAGTTATCTTCCAACCTTAAGAGGCTCCAAGTTCCTACTATCATCAGCGTAACAACGCTTTTGCCCATGTTGTCTTTGGCAGACACGATGATGCCTGTAGCCCGTATTCAGTCTACTACATCAGCGTTGTCCTTGGCTTTCGCAACATCAAAGACGTAAGAGCCAACAGTTGTCTCCATATTCAACAATGTTGTACAAATCATATCTTATGCGATACCAGAGACCTGATCTCGAAGTCCAATCTGCGCCTTGTGTTGCATTAACCCCTTCAAAGACACCAGAATCCCAAAGAGTGGCTTCCCTCTGCCTTCCCTAGCCTGCGGTCATCATCCAGCCGCTTCGCACGACCGAGTATTTCATCTTCGGTTGCGGTGAAAATTATGGCATTCAGCTTCATGCCACTTTGGTTGTGTCATTCGATCTGGGCAAGGTAGGTTTGGATGATATCAACACTTGTTATATCACCGCTCGTCAATTCCTCCTGCAGTTGTGTTGCCGTCATGGTGAGGACATCAAATTTTGCCATATTGAGGGAACAAGGCAATTGCTGCTTCAATCTCGTCAATAATGCACCCATCATCAGTACTTGAGCTTGTGACTTACGTTCCGACTTAAGACGGGCACCACGCCTGTATAAATGGTGCTTGGGCAGCACAGCGTATTTAAGATGGAGGAAAGATTTGAGGCGAGAGCAATTGGATGGACTGTCTCGCACACATGTGCCTCACATCACAGTTTGCACCGAGCTACCGTAAGCTTGTGGTACCCGCTAATTCCGTAATGTACGACCGATCAGGCCAACCAGGCTTGAAGAAGCACTCTTCAGGGCGGTCATATATATATGCATGCCGACCCAAAAGAATCTAGAGGCCGCCTTGCTAGATCATCCTAGCTGCCAGCACGAGACGTGAAGTAGACGTGAGCGAACAGCGGGCTTGCAGGCTCTAAACATGGATGGTAACCTTGTAACTATTGCCAATTCTGCCTTGTTTTTCATTTTCTACCCGGCCTCAGAGACGCCATGCCAGACGTCGATACTTACTTTGAATTCCTCGAGCGGTCAGAGGCACATGACCGCGAGAAACCTTTTAGATATCAAGGCGTTTGAGAAAGGGACAGCAGATCTCGTCAAAATTGCTTTGGAAGCAAAGTATACTCTCTGTGAATGGACTATTGTTGGTATTCTTCCACGTGTCTATTTCAGTTGCTAATACAGATTTTTTCTTTTTTTCTTTTTTGGCAAGCTCCGTGCCATGCCGTATAGGCTAGTTCGTGGTGCACATGGTACGTGGAAGCTCCATCATCCCCCCCCCCAGTATACAGCAACTGCTGACTTGCCTTCAGTTGGTAAGATATGAGTATCTATCCATCCCATGACGCTCCGAAGTTTATGTGCAATGCAGACTTCACTTTTGAGAGTGCGCCAACCCTCATCGCAGAAAAGCTAGGCGAGGAGGAGAGAGCACAGCATCTCCAGCCAGGGTAACGCGTTCGATTGTTAAATATGTACCTCCTTTCCTCACGAATCAGTCAGTCTTAGTGACACATCCTAGCTCATGGCGCCCTTTGCTGTCTCGTTGCGAGGATCGACCGTTAGCAATGTGCACTTTCGCAACAATCAAACCTGTTGACCTTGTGGCAGTCGATAGAGTCTATCCGTATAGTACCAGTGAAATATACTATCTTCACCATGAAGTCAACCAAAAGTGGTACTGGATATCCGATCAGACTCCAGAGGAACTTATCATGATGATCATGTATGGTTCTAGGGGCAGTTCACAAGCGAGATGTCAGATTTTGCTGCTGATGAAAAGCCGTATATTTTAATTGCGATCAGATTGTCTACATGTCTCCTTGCACAATCCACTAGCCTCCGAAAGCGCACTACTTCGAGAAAGTATCGAGACGAGAACTATCGTCATCTCAAGTTGGAGTAGGATCTGTGAGATGAGCGCAGCAGTAATCTATGTCAGGGTTCGATAATACAGTTTATTATATCCTATTTCCATCTGTGGGAATATATCTCGGGTAATAAAGGGCAACTCTACCCATGGGAGTACAATGAGTCAACGTCGGGGCATATGTGGGAATAGCCTCACATATTGCCCCTTTGGGCTTTATGGGTGAATATAAAAGATTGACAAGGGATAGCTGGTGAATCAATAGGATTTACCAGGAGGCACCTCTTTGGATATATAAAAGGTTCTTTTTTCCCAATCTCTTTTAGCTTTAGATTTAATATAAATTATATTTATAATATATATTGATTTTTAACTTGATTGCAATTATTCCTAAGGGTTACTAATATTGATTAATGATTAATATAATTATAAATAGCTAAATATATACCAAAAAAAAAATATTTATCGAAAGCAAAAAGCGTATACGTCTGGAACCTTACCTAACCCGTACTGGAACCAAATTTATTTTGGATTTATATATTAAAGAATATTAATAAATTTATTAAATGCTTTTTATATTTTAAATTTAAAAAATATCCAAAAAACTAAAAATTTAACCCGTTCTCCAATTTATATTTATTATATATAAAAATATTTATTTATTCGATTTTTATTACTTAATCCATAGCTTAAAAATTAGGAAAATATTTTTTAAAACCGAAAATTACTTTATTTATTAATTATATAATTTATTTTTTGTACGATATATTCAATATAAGCAAACCAGGTTTTTTTAGCAAGATTAATAAAATCTTAGCTAAAAAGAAAAAATTATTTAAATATAATTATTTAATTAGCAAAATTTTATAAAGCAAAAAATTAAACTTTAATTTTGACAAATATAAAATAAAAAAAATAATAAATAAATATATTATATATTTTATAATGATTTATAGCAAACGATATTATCGAGGAACTAAGCTATAAAATTATATTTATATTAATTTTAAAAAATAAAAACAAAAATATTTTTATTTAATTAATAAAATTATTTTGCGAAATTTTATTAAATTTCTTTAACGATTCGGCGTATGGATCGAAAATAAAAGATTGGGCTATTTCTATTTTAAAATTATATGGAAAATTATAATAAAAAAATAATTCTATATATAAACAAATAAGAAAAAAGTTTTAATATCGTTGGAATATAGGTAAAATATATGGCCAAACGAATTTTTATTTAATTTATTTATTTTAATCGTATTGGAAATAGCATTATTATTATTATTGCTTTGTTTATTAGCTATATCCCAAAATAAAAAAAAGCAATAAGCTTTATTTTAAATTGGTAAATATTTTATTTTTCGTTAGCAAAGCTAATATTCAAAAAAGAACAAATATATTTTAAAATATTAAGCTTTTTAGCTTACGAATAGGAATTTATATAAATTTATTTTTTTAAAACAATTTAAATTATAATTTTAAAATAGAAATCGGCGTAAATCTCTTTTTTTTTTTTTTTTTTAGTTCCCAATTAATATTATTTATTAATTAATAATTAATATTTTTCTTTAGCTTAAAATTAATTTTTTTAATAAAACTATCGATTACTTTAATAATTATTTAAAATTTTTACCAAGCTTTTTGCCGATTTTATAAAAATTTATTATAACAAAAATAAAAAGTATAAAAATAATAAATATAATATTTTAAATTTTTAAGCTTAAAAAGTTTTATAAATATTACTATAAAATTAGCTTATAGCCAAATTATTATTTAATTACATTTTTTATTATGCTTAAGAAATATATAAAAAAGTTTTATTTCAATTATATTATTAAGCGATTTTATAATTTTTTAATAATTATAAAAATAATTAAAACTTATTTCGAAATTAACGAAATTTATTAAAAATATTTAACAAAATAGCGTTTAATATTTTTTGCTAAAATTATTGCAAAAAAATTTTAAAAAAAATTAATTTAAATATTTTTAATTTATAATTAATAAGCTTTAATAGATTTAACCAAGCTTTAATGCGAGTTACCAAAGCAATATTAATTTAAAAAATTAAGTTTTAAACGCGTGCCAAAAAATTCCAAAATGCTAATTGGTATTTTTTTAATTTTTTTTTTATTTTTTATAAATTTTGTGCTGAAATACGATCTGCAATATTAATAATTATGCAATAATATATATCTATATATATTATCGATTTGTTTGCGAATAATTATATTAATTTTAACGCGGATTCCAAAAACAATAATAATTCTTTATAATTTTAAATTAATTAAATATATAAAAAAAAATATATCTAAAAGCAAAAAAAAAGCTTTAATTAAAAATAATATTAAAAAAAAATAAATTTTATATAAATTATTTATATAAAAAAAAATATGCGTAATAGCAGATTTAGCAAAAACAAGCAATATAATTAATAATATTATATTTGCTATAAACGCAAATATTATTTTATAAAATATATTATAATAAAACAAAAAAAAGCATATTAATAATATAAAGCTTAAACGGCATATATAATAAATTAAGAAATTATTTTTAAAAAATATAAAATCTTTTTGGTGCAATATAAAAAAATAAAAGAATTTAATAATTTGCCTAAACAAAAATTTAATTATGCTTAATTTACGATTATAATATTTGAAAGCGCTTTATATATTACGTTCTTAATCGAACTTAATAATATCGATAAAGCTAAGCTGGTTTTTATATTTTAAAATTAAATTGCATATTATGCTTTTATTAAAAATAATAAATTTCAATAAACAAAAATATAAAATAATTTTATTTTTATTTTCGATTAATATTTATTAAATAAATTTTAAGGAATTATGCTCGACAATAAAACAATTAATATTTTATTTGTTAAAAAATCTTAATTTTTTTATTTTTTAAAAAAAATATTTTAATATTAAATTTAATATTTTTTTTTTTAAAACAAATAAAATAAAATTTGGCAAAAATATTGCAATTGCTAAGGGCATCGTACGAATTTTTATCCCGGTAAAAAAGATTACGTTTTACGTAATGTTTATTAATATTTTATTTTTTTATATATTTTTAAAATATAAATGCTTTAAAAATATAATTTGATAATTTTAAAAAAATTTTTATTTAAGGTAATAAAATTATTTTAATTATTCGAAAATAAAAACATTTATAAATGCTGCTAAATAATAATAAAAAAGCTTTAATATAAAATTATTTTATCGAAATAAAATTGCGTTAGTTTTATTAACAATTCGATTATTTATCAATATAATGATTTATTAAAATTCTTAAAAAATTTGGCCATAATATTAATTTTAAGGCCGTTAAAAAATTAATTAATTTATATTACCAATGCCAAATGCATAATAAATTTCCTGGCAAATTTAAGTTTACGTTTAAAAACAATATTAATTTTAATTATTTTATTATTATTAATATTTTTTATTTTAATAAAGCATTAATATTATATATTATTAATTTAGCTATTGGTTTTGGGGCCGCTTAATTTNTTAATAATATATTAATNNATATTATATAAAAAGCATTATATATTTATTAAATTAATATATATTTAAAATTTTTTAATTAAATTATTTATAATATTAAAAAAATTTTGCATTTACGAAATTTAAGCAATATATAAAATTTATAATTATTAAAATTAAAGAAATATTAATAAAAGTATATAACAACATTAAATTAATTAAATAATATTATGCATTTTTATAATAAGCATATTAAATAATTAATTATAAATTAGCGGGCGAATTTATTAATAAAAATGCAATATTATAAATAGTAATTAAGGCAATTAATAATATTGCAAAA
This sequence comes from Chlorociboria aeruginascens, assembly GCA_002276475.2. Taxonomy (NCBI): domain Eukaryota; kingdom Fungi; phylum Ascomycota; class Leotiomycetes; order Helotiales; family Chlorociboriaceae; genus Chlorociboria; species Chlorociboria aeruginascens. The sequence continues at coordinate 1,791 of NCSK02000130.1, read as the reverse complement.
TCGAAAAGCTTAATATTTACGTTATTAGTTTTTGAAGCATATTTATATATAACGAAATTAAATTTTTTATTTATAAAAATTATTAAAAAAAACAAAGGCTATCAAAAATATTATAAAAAAACTTCGATAATTATAAGCAAAAAAATAAATTTAAAATGCTTTAGCTATGCGGAATAAACCAAACATTTAATTAATATTAAATAATTAAATATAAAAATAAAAAAAAAATAAAAAAAATAANAAAAANTATTTAAGCTTTTTGCAATTTTCGGCGAAACGTATATTTTTAATATGTTATATAAATCTATTAATTTCAGATTTATAATAGTTAAACTATATTATTAGGATCCCGATATTTTCCCAAGCTTTAAAGATTTCGATGGCGAAAATCTTATTTTTTTAAATAAAAAAATTTATTTTATTAATTAATTCGCGAAAAAAGGCAAAGGCCGTTCTAAAAAATTGAAAAATATTTAACGAACGGAGGCCGGTTATATAACTAATTTATTTATTATTTTTTATATTATTTATAATAAAAATAATAATATTTCTAAAATTAATTTAAAATTATTTATAAAAGCTTTTATTATATGCAAAAAGCAAGCTAACAAAGCTTTATTATTAAAACTTTATTAAAAAAGCATAATTATTATTATTAAAATATTATTTTAAAAATCCTAATAATAAAAAATTAATAATTTAATTGCAAAAAAAATTTTTAAATTTATTTAATATAATTTTGCCAAATATTTTAAAGTTAGAATATTTAATTTTCGATTAATAAATAAGGTTAAAGGCAAAACTATTATATTATTCTATAAAAAATTTAAATTAATTATTTAAATATATAATAATGCGGAAAAAAAACTTATTCTTATTTAATTACTAATTATTTAACGAGCGAGTTAACGATTGATTATTGTATTAATATTAATATTTGCATAATTAAACATTAAGCTATTTTTATATAATATTATTTAAATATATTATATAATCTATTATTTTTTTTAACTAATTAATATTAGCTTAAACTTTTTAAAAAAAATATAAAATTAATATTTTTTTTAATATTATTATAATTGTTAAAAAATTGTTATATAGCATTTCAAAAATAAAAATTTATTAATAAATTATTTATTATTAACATTATAAGAATAAGCTTTTTATAGCTATATCCACATATAATTCATATTTTTTTATTATTATTTACAAAAAGGCTTTTGGAATCGTCGATATGCAGACCAACAATATATTATTTTTTGAATTAAAAAAGTTTATTACTTTAAAAAATAATAAATTCCAAAAAGCGAAACTTATTGCCAAGCCGAGGAATCGGCTTTAATATAATTTTAATTTAATTTTTAATAAATATATTTTTATATATTTTATTAACGAAATTATAATTATTATATAAAAAAATCAAAATAAAAAATTTTAATTAATTAATAAAGCATTCGATTTTAAAACCTAATATATAAAACAATAAGCATATGGGGCATATATTACGTTTATATATTAACCAAAAGCTTAGTTTAATTTTTTTGTCATTGCCCAATATTAAAATCCTACGATAAAAAATGTTAAAACGTTAAATAAATTGTAAGGTACTTCAGGATAACTCAAGAGAAACTTGGGTCAAATAACGAATCAAGTACGAGTTATTAACAAATTANANATCTTTGCAGTTCATTTTAAAATTTCGCAGTCCATTTTGAAATTTAATAATGACATTTTTTGGGATTGGTGTGATGCAATTATTCGGATTTTTTATAAATATAAAATAGCGTCATC